>JAQJVL010006274.1:0-30087 GCA_035578905.1 Stictocephala bisonia
TATGAGTTTTTAAACGAGTATAATCATTGTTACTATCTGAGTTCGACTTAGCTCAGAAAGGACTATTTAAATAGCCCAATAGCCAGGATACCTATGGGGTTCTACAACTTTACGTGGAATCCGAACCACGTAAGGTTGGTTTGATTTTCAGCTAATTGGCAAATCTGACACTCAATTTTCAGTACAAACAGATAAAAACAAACGTTGTATAATTTTAAGAATAAGGTGATGATGAATCATGTATTAAAAGATAACTTCAAACCTTTGCTCACACATCTATATTGTAGTTAGGTATAGGTATTACGATTTGTATTAAAAGTATAAGTTTAACACTATTAAGCAATAGAATTTAAAAGTTAAGTCTAGCACGACTCATTCTGGTAGTTGAGCTCTGGTATATAGTCTAGCACGACTCATTCTGGTAGTTGAGCTCTGGTATATAGTCTAGCACGACTCATTCTGGTAGTTGAGCTCTGGTAAGCTCTGGTATATAGTCTAGCACGACTCATTCTGGTAGTTGAGCTCTGGTATATAGTTTTGTACTTTGATAAATTATACTTCTTTAATCTTAAAGCTCGTACACAACAAACTATACATCTATGGAACCCCATTCAGTTTGGAGAAACGTTTGAAATGACAATATAATATTATCAATTGATTTAGATTAACGACAAGCTCAGCTATTTTTGGGCCTTAATTTTTTTTAGCAACTGGAAAGCAGAACTTAGACGTTGTTTTTAAGATTTTAAGCTATTGTTCTGACGTAGGAGATCCTGTGTAATAGGGAGATGCGAGGCATTCAAGATATTATTGAATTCTTTCAGTAGTGCCTTCTAACGTCTTACTTCTGCCACTAACAGCTCTCATGATTCTATTAAGTTAGACATCAATCGCTTTAGTGTGTACTATTTAGCCATACGGGAGCAGTATTGAGCAGCTGAACAACCCAGTAACAAAGCAGTTGTACGTTGGCTCTCCCCAAGTTATCCCATAATGATATAGTAAAGTCCTGGTTTTGATTTCAGCTGCTGTTTTTCGGAATGGCTTTTAAACGTTAATGATCGATCTAACTGTACTCCTCCAGGTTATGTTTATGATCGATCTAACTGTACTCCCAGGTATGTTTATGATCGATCTAACTGTACTCCCAGGTTATGTTTATGATCGATCTAACAGTACTCCATGTTATGTTTATGATCGATCTAACTGTACTCCCAGGTTATGTTTATGATCGATCTAACTGTACTCCCAGGTTATGTTTATGATCGATCTAACTGTACTCCCAGGTTATGTTTATGATCGACCTTACTGTACTCCCAGGTTATGTTTATGATCGATCTAACTGTACTCCCAGGTTTATGTTTATGATCGATCTAACTGTACTCCCAGGTTATGTTTATGATCGATCTAACTGTACTCCCAGGTTATGTTTATGATCGATCTAACTGTACTCCCAGGTTATGTTTTGTGATCGATCTAACTGTACTCCCAGGTTATGTGTATGATCGATCTAACTGTACTCCCAGGTTATGTTTATGATCGACCTTACTGTACTCCCAGGTTATGTTTATGATCGATCTAACTGTACTCCCAGGTTATGTTTATGATCGATCTAACTGTACTCCCAGGTTATGTTTATGATCAAATTGATGGAGTTTTACACCATTTAGAAATCTTGTTCAGTTTTCAATTAGCCAGTCTATTACTTAAGTGGAAGCAGGCTACTTCGATTTTTGATGGGTTAGGATTTAGTTTCCTGAACTATTCTTCGAGGGCTGCAAGGTCACTTGTGCGTGTTTCTTCAGTAGCTGTGAAGTCATTGTGTTGGTAAGCTAAAGCAATGTAGATACATATATTTCCTGGACTGTATGACTGGGATATCAGCGGTATACACGTTGAACAAAATTGGACCAAGTACAGACTCCTGGGACAGACCTCCTTTAGCTGTATAAAAGAGCTTTCTTTACAACCGTGATAAACTTTTATTAGCCTGGCACTAGCATTGACTCCAAACGTCGCAGGAGAAAGGGACAGAGAAGTAGGCTGTAGAAATTTAACAACAAACCTTTCCTCCATATTGTGTAATAAGCCGCTGTAGGATCAACAAAATCTGCAAATTTGTTTAACTTCTGTTTAAACTCACTCTCGATAAATTATACCGCTAATGATCGTAGCTCTTACATCATTTATCCCCTGTTTAAGGTAACCTTAACGTCAAAAACTCAAAAAGGAAGGTCTCAAAAAGTTCACCGATTAGAGCTAGAGTTTGAAGCTACGAAAAGAAAGAACGCTTGAACATGTTTACGGTAACTAGAAAGTGTTGGGAATAGAGTCGTGTTTAATTAATTCATTTGAATATTCTATGAGCTAAAGAATCGTTGTTGGGTAAGAACTATGAACCAATATAGGGATGCTAAGCTGGATTACACAGCTCCAGATTACTAACACCCATGTGTAATAGACTGATGTGGTTCAGACTACTGTCAGCTTTAAATAATGCTGAAAATACAATGCAGAGGGTGATGTTAAATTTTTACTTTTCCTATTGGTTACATGGGTTAGTTTCAGGTGGGGGTTGATATCAGAGCATTTTATATTATTCCTTTATAATAATATACAAATGTTGTCATTGTTAAGAAAAAACTTAGACATTTAAGAAATATATCTAACATTATTAATATTATTATTCATTACTAAGACATCGATCGAAGAAATGAGGGGTGAATACATTTTGAAAAGAGTATATAATGAACGAATGTAGTCATTGTTACTATCTAAGGTCAACTGTACCTTAGAAAGAGCTGTTATTAGTTGCCCCAATAGCCAGTGAAACTAAGGGACAAAACGCTTTACGTTGATCCGAACTAAAAAGTATCAGTTTAATTTTCAGACATTTATAAGCTTCATACTCACTTCTTCTCCCTACACAACATACTGATATATAAAACTGTATTGTTGATAGTGACTGAATGAATAAAATTGGAGGATGAAGATACAACATAAGTAAAAAGAAAGGCAATGACTTTTTAAACAACGATTTTGACATTTAAAACTTAATGAGGGAATACACAGAGGAATCGTTTTGTAGTATCTACCCGGGATCATACCCAAGTTAGCCTAAATATTTGTCCCTGAAAGTAAATATAACAAACGAGCCGCAGATAAGCCTACTTTATCGATCAATATCACAAGTACATACCTTTCTATAAAACACTATTAAAGCGTCTAGCTCAGTAATTAACAGTTCTAAAACCTCTAGATGGAAATCTCGGACACACAGATTCAAACCCGCAAAGTGATTCGAGATTTCCAGTAATAGATGGTTACTGTGAATTAGTACTATACTGAGAGATGCAACAAATAAGAATACACAATAAAATAAATACGTAGTCTGTTGGATCACATTTTGAATAACCAACTAAAACTGTTTCATTTAGACGGACATGTTCTTTAGAGTTTCTCCCAACATAGCCACTTAATGTGTTGCTTACGTTGTAATGGGGTTGTTTGTTTAGTTGCAGCCAATTTCTAGCAAATCCATGGTTTTCATGGTAAATTTGATCCCCAACGACACAAAATACAGCGATCAGATTAAAATCTATATTTCGAACTAATTTTGCCGCGATTTACGTGACAATCGTTGAAGAGTGTCTGGACACATAGGCTACACACAAGTATTGATCTCAATCATATGTATTTAGATTCTCGATGGCGTATAATGTAAAACTACAGAATATATTTTCCATTTATGATAGTAAACTTCATGAAGACAATGTTTACAAAAAATATACAACATAAACATTGAGTTCTTAACGTAATATGAATTATTGACGCAAATACTCGTCCCTTGATTCATATACATGGATACTTAATAAATAATTAATTTCCTCTCTCTGTTCAAATTAAGTGTTCGTTTACATCCGACCAACGATAATTGTCATAAAGTATTTCATAACCACTCCAACGCACAACGAGGTTAGTTAGTTTTTACTTGCTAATTTATTTAACCAATTCATGTGAGACGTGTAACATCAACAAATATAAATAGGTTTGGTTACATTTAATTTAGCAATATCTTTGAAAGTACATATTTATGTATCGAAGACTAAAAAGGGGTAACTGGTTTTACAAATGAATATTGGATAAACGTACTGAATGTAGAAATGAGGGGTGAATAAATTTGAAAAGAGTGTAGATGAACGAGCGTAGTCATTGTTACTATCTAATGTCGATGACTACTACTTGCAGAAAAGGCACACGTAACATATAAGTTAATACTTACTTGTACATAATCTTGAAAATGTCTATAAAACCTCAAATTATAAATAATTTATGAATATTAGATTACCTTGAAATATATAATATAAATTAATTTACACTTCATTTTCGAACAAAGCTTTAAAGGTTATGTTTAGTTCTTCGTGTAACTTTACTGCTAAAAGATAAATAGAATAAAATAATCAGCTGTGGTACAATCTATTTTTAAAACAGTCCGTTATCACATATGAGTGTCATATTCTTATATTTGTATTTATTTTTTCTTTTTAACGTTTTAATTCCTTTAATTGTCATAACGTATAATTGTACAATAATTTTACTATGTAGTTTGGATGGTGATTATTTAATGATGTGATTATGATATGATATGATTAAAATATGATTTATACTTTTAATTTAAAGTTTTTGATAATCTGATCGTCAATTATATGGTTGAATAAGTCTCTTTTTTATTCTCTGGTGTTTATTAGAGGCATGTTGAATAACCCCCACTATAATAATTCTCCAAGGTTTTTTGTGTAGCGTATGTTTAAAATATATAATTTAGTTTCTCATCGGTTGGCTTCTACATTCATATTTAGTCTACTTAAAATATGCTATGGTAAATCAGCTGCATAGACTTAACCCTCGAGGTGGCAGTTACTTTTTCAGTGGCTCAGTCTTCTGTTGCTTGTACTCCTCGGCTGGCACCTCCTCAGTTCCATCCCCTTATGCGAGATAGTACATGGCTGCCTGAAGATGTTTTGCATTGTTTTGTTTTTAAAAGATATTGAGCTTCCTCCTGTTGGTGTGGTTACTGAAAGCCCACCAAGTTGCAGATAGCTCTCGCCAGTATGATGAGCGGGTTTTAAAAGATCTTGAGCTTCCTCCTGTTAGTGTGGTTACTGAAAGCCCACCAAGTTGCAGATAATTCTCACCAGTATGATGTGCGGGTTTTAACCAGACGAAGAATGTTGAATAATACCCAATAAGATCTTAAAGCTTGACTTGGGCCTATGCTCCGAAATTGAGTCTAACGTCAAGCCACACTCAATTGTTTTTCCAATTGATTTTCCCACTATGGAAACTGATTGCGATTTATAAATTCTATTTTATTCATCTTGGAAAACAATTCAAAATTAAATTTTGCTACATATATCTTAATTTTAATTGGGGGGTAGGGGGAGGAAAGGATTATTAACGGAAAATTCCCATTGTTTCACTAACCAATAGTATTCATTGGACTTGTAACAAATGATGGTATTTGTTTTATACTAACGATATTTGTAAATATTTTAAATATAAATGTAAAACCTAAACATTTATGTGTTGAAAAATAGATGTCCGATCAACCATACAAAATTGATCTATCAGAAACAGCTAATTTATTGGTTTTTATGTTTTCTGCCTTTTTGAAACGATTTCAGTTTAGTTTTGGATATTATTTTAAGTTTTAATTTCCCACTACTTCTTCATTCCATTCCTTCTCAATTCCTTCTGAATCTATCATCCTCTCCAATGTAGACCTAAGTTTGGATTTTTATGAGTTTATTTTCGTTTCAGTATAATTAACCACGCTTTATTTTTCCGTTCAGGATCTCATAGTTACCCTGATTCCCACTTTACCTGTCAAAATTTACATTCCCATCTTTTCCTGTTAATAACTTAATTTGGTTATTTTTCCTTTACTTCTTTGACATTCCGTACTTGTAGTTTTAGGAATGTACTCAATAAAAGAAATCCCTCTTTTTTATTGCAATTGCTACAACTTTTATTAATTTAATACACCCTGTATTCATTCAAATTTGACTTTGTAGAACCTTGTGATGTGCTGCGGAGTAACTGATCTATTAAGTAGGATATTTTAAAGTACAGTATCTCTAGTATATCTACATGAGCTGATTCTGGTGAATGATATAATAACTTCCATGAGCCAATAGTTTATAATATTACAGATTTAAACCCCACTCTCCAATGATGAAATATATTCAAACTGAAAGAATACTGCTTATTACTAAGAAATATATATATATATATATATATTGACTTTCAATTTTCAAGTTTCAATTCTTTCTTATGATTTTTAACCTAACCATTTTAATTTAAAAAAAACATTTTTCTTCCTTTGAGCATCCAGGTCCTTGTTATTTCACCAATAAACATTTATAATTAAAAGAAAAAACTTGTTGAACATTTTATTTTGAAGAAAAGTATAAATAAATTATACATCAAGTGAATGGATGTTTTATATTCAATGTATTTTATTTCAGACCAGTGCAAAGTAAAACTAACCCGTAAAACATTAATCAAAAACCTATTCAGTTAATTTTAAAGTGTCTCCATGACTTTAATGTGTATTTTAAAGTGTCTCCATGACTTTAATGTGTATTTGAAAGTGTCTCCATGACTTTAATGTGTATTTTAAAGTGTCCTCCTTGACTTTAATGTGTATTTTAAAAGTGTCTCCATGACTTTAATGTGTATTTTAAAGTGTCTCCATGACTTTAATGTGTATTTTAAAGTGTCTCCATGACTTTAATGTGTATTTTAAAGTGTCTCCATGACTTTAATGTGTATTTTAAAGTGTCTCCATGACTTTAATGTGTATTTTAAAGTGTCTCCATGACTTTAATGTGTATTTTAAAGTGTCTCTATGCCTTTAATGTGTATTTCTGCTCGTCTAAGGAATTCTCTTGTTGTTTTTCTTAGTTTAACAGATGTTTCTTTTAGTTGTGGAAAGGCTTAATTAACAATGTCCAAGCAGTGGCCTTACAAGAATGTAATGTGACCTTGTACAAATCTCCTTTATCAATCACCATAAGCAAACATCCATCGGTAAGCCTATTTGATCTGGTAATCTGTATGGTCAGTGGACCTCCACGACCAATCCACTTATTTCGGAAATGTTGATCAAGTTGAACAATATTTTCGTCAACATTAACATCATGTTGGCCAGTGTGGTCTTACTTAAACTCTGCACAAGGAAGTCATCCTGTTTCCCGTGTCATAAAAATATACCACTAATTCTTATACCAATTTGAATTCTGCAATAAGGGTCATGTTTCTGTATTTTAAAACAGTGGTCGTAGCACTGCCTTAAAATTCACCATAAAATGAATACCATATTGGCATATTCTTAAGTTGAAAGTAAGTGTGTGAATTCTACTTCAATAAGTTAATACAGTAATTAATGTGGACAAAACATTACTCACATTTATATATATGGTTTACTCAATCACTACGAAATATGAATAAAGAACAATACGCACATGAATTGATAATATATTTTTGTTAACTTTAACAATAATTAATTGTAATTCAATTCAAATTACACAATTTCTGAAAAGTTGTTAATTATTAAAATAATATCGCCCAATTCTGAATTAAAAATATCCTGCTCATCATTACTCTGTTTTGTAAATTTTTTTATTTATAATTACAATTATAATTTACTATAAATAATAACTCAACTGCCCAAAACAGCCTTCGGGCCCAAACATTCAACACTTGAGAAAAATGGGGTTTACTGGGTGAGTGTGAGTTTAGTCAAACAGTCAACAATCATATGCTGCTTTCAGCATCCTTAGGAACCGGCCATTATTGCTGTCGAAAAAATCTAGGTGGTGAAGCCAGTTTGCAATGCTAGCACATCTGACCACAGGATCACACACTACAAAGTATGAGCAAACAAATGGATCTCTTGATCGAAAGTTATACTCTGAATTCCCTAGACCAATTCAAATAAACCAGCTGAAGCATTGAAGCACTCTGTAAAAAAAATTACACGTCAGTCACAGCGCGACGAGCTGATAAGGTTGAAAAATTCTGTTCTGGACGAGTTTCCACTTCATCAAGTTCCGGAAACTTCCACTCTATCCATGAGAGGAATTTCCTCTGGATGGCCTGGAAGGCTGCCTATGTGTACAACCGGTCACTATTCCATATAACAGTGGTATAGTCAAGGTCACTCCAGACCAAGGACTTGTACAGTGTTAACCGAGCATGAAGCAGTGATAACAGATAGAGCATGTTAAATGAGCATGCACATGTCGTTGAGTATATTAACATCAACTGATTTAACTGCTAATGTACCTTCCTCATAAAAAATATACCTTCCTAAATAAAAAAGGGACCCAAACACTTTTTTACTAATCGGTGTCTTCGTAACATGATCAAAACACTCCTATTGTTAAGGAACACTTCTAACAATTCGATTTGTAAATTTATAATTAAATTGTTTGCTATTGCCTTTACGTTAAATACTTCCTAGGTTTAGTATTTATGACCTTATAAATTACTTACTCTGAACATTTTTATTTGCTATTTCTCATTAAATACCAAACAAAGCAGATAGTAAACGATTCTTTGTTAACAAATGGGGATTATCAGTCCCCGTATATGTAGTCTACATTTTATATTTTAATTTACAGTACTATAGAATGTAAATAGTTTACCAAGAAGGTGATAATACAGTATTTAACCTGTAGTGTAACCTGTAATAAATATTCTTTAATATAAGTACTGATTGTACTCAGAAAGTTTCTGGGAGTACCGTAAACGAAAACATCAGCGGAACTAGGGAGGACGGCCCGCGGCGCGACTTAAGAATAAAGAACCTCGTCGCGCTATTAATCAGTCCATCACACACGACTAACGAATTTTATTTGAAATTGCTTGGTTATATGCTGAAGATCATCTCATTAGCTACAATTTTGTCGCTTGAAGTTTGCTTCTGACCAAAAAATTTAAACAAATCCTCGCTTAGTAACGTTTTAACGTCAAGATGTAATAATTTTGAACTATTTTCAGTTGTTAAAATTCGAATTACAATTCAAATAATATTATATTTATAAGGTCAGATTCTGAATTTAATGCAGATTCCGAATCTATAGTATAATTGCACTTACCCTATTGTATAGACGGCCAGGAGCGTATTAACAACCACGTGCACGGCTTGAGAAACTGACTCATCTGCGTTGAGTTCATCATGGCGGTGGGGGAAGGCTGCCGAAACGGTGCGCTTTTTATCCGCCAAATCCTATCTACCCAGTGTTCCAGTTGTATTATTTACTTCGATGATATCAATTTACGGTATGAAATAATTTTTCATTTACGAATTTGAATACAATAATTTCTATTTATAATATACTGTAATTTAACTGAATAAGTTTAATTTTTTCTGGTAAATTTAACTTTGCACTATTGTGACAATTCATTTAATCGAACATTAGAATAAACATTCAGAATATTTTCTACGCAGTTATTAAAACGTTATATACGTTTATCAGTGAACTAAAAAAGTTCTTGCAAACTAAACGTAAAACAAATTTTTAAATAGTTTTTGCATTTCTACTGGTTTTCTAAAAAACCTACATAACTTTTAGTAATGCAACCTGTTTTGTTCATTTTCTCGGGTGAAAAAATATAAGAAACAGTGTAATTTGCCTCTTAATTATTATTTCCAGAGTTTAGGAAGCCTTTATTTAACGCAAGGGATCAAATTCTGGGGAAAATCGTTCCATAGCCCTAACTCACTTACAAAAAAAACATTTACGGGCCTTCTTTAAATATATTTTTGTATTTATTTTGTAGTAACGAAATTGTAATAACGAAATAAGATCTATGATAAAACGAAAAAAAATATTCTCTGGCAACAAGTAAAAAGAGATAAATATGACATAGAATTGAGAAATAATATCAAAATAATTAGAAATATATTAAATAGTAAAATTAGACAGGCCAAAACATGTATTATTACGATATTATTACCGAAAATACAAAAGACATAAAGAAAACATGGCATAATTTAGGCCCTAAACTGTCTGATTGACAAATCTAAGAAGCCTACAATCATGGAGTCGATAGAAAATAATTTTAAAGTAAGCACAAATAAAGACTTGGAGAACCATCAAATAATTTCAATAAGAGTTTTAAAACAATAACAAAAAATATACATGATGAATTAATTGGTCGGTCGTCCGTTTGATTAAAACATTTGTTTCAATGATGGTAACTACAAAATAGGATACCAGTTGAGAATGAACCTGATAAAAGTAAACGAAGATCTGCTTATGAGAGCAATAACTAAAATAAACATACATTCACCTGCTGGCCCTGACGGAATCAGACCAAAAGATATTAAAAATAATATTTCACATTTGAAAACAAATTTCAATACATCTAATTAATATAATAGTAGACTCAACCACAATACCTCCACAGATGAAGCACAGATAACTAACTCTATCCAGATAGATCATTCCCGTGCTAAAGAGTGTTAACAATGTGAACGAGCTACACTAGAGCCCCCGACTTGCATAGACAGACCCCCCACAGATTACAACATGCGTCTGCTCTACCTCAAAATATGGGACCAAAATTATTTAATAACTTACCCAGAAATACGCGTCTGGAGTCAAATCAACATAAATTAAAAAAAAAGCTAAAAAATTGTCTATTAAACAGAGCCTGTTACTGTCTTGACGAGTTCTTCCTAAATCCACCATAAATGTCAATTGGAATATTATGTTTTATTTAATCATTATTATTAATTTTATTTCTTAGTATACGTGACGAATGTAATACAATTGTATATATTGTCAATTTGCATAGTAAAGAATTAGAATTTGAATTTGAATGTTTTCATAGTGTGTCAACTGTCCGCTTTAAAGCGCGTCGAGCGGCTGTCAACTGGGCGGCGTTGCCAGATTGAACTAAATCAACTAACCATACTAAAAACCAATATTACAATAATAAATATCAGCTGTTTCTTTATTTGATACTTGGTGGAATTTCGATGGATTTAAATTAAATATTTTTAATAATTCCACAATATTTAATTTTTGATTAAGGGACTTTCGCCAGTTACGGCATCTTCAGATCATATTAACCAAATTGTACAAAAATTAAAAATTGTGGAATTATTAAAAATGTTAAATTTAAATATCAGCTGATAATAATAATTGAGTTCGTGTAGTGCGTGTTGCCTACATACTCCTTAACAGCGCGCAGCTTTTCCCGTATACTGTGAGATATCTGGGTAGAGTTAGTTATCTATGGATGAAGGTTACATATATAAGGCAAATTTTTTTAAATGGCAACAAGAAGGATTTTAACTGTTATAAGCCTATTGGGTCAGTTTCTGTCATTACCAAAACACTTGAATATTATTTTAATCAACAATTAACCCACTTAATGAATCATAATATAAAAAGTAAAAATCAGTTTTGTTTCATATCGAAAAAATCCACAGTCCATCCACTTGACAAACTAACAAATGAAATATGTAAAACTCTCAATGAGAATAAATATGTAATTGCTGTTACAACTGATCATACAAAGGCATTCGATATTGTGAACTATTTAATCATGTTAACAAAATTAAATCAGATAGGAATACAGGGGAAATTATATGTATTGTTCTAGAATTATTTTAGAAACAGAAAATGATGCATATCTATAGGCCACGTTATCTGCCAAATTACTGATCAACTATGTGGTTTAATTCAAGGAAGTGCCTTATCACCCACACATTTTAACATATATATCAATGACAGCCTACTTGAAAATGATCAGTAGAATACTTCAATATGCAGACGATAATATAATTTACAATAATGTAAATAATATTGAAGGTCGAATCAAACTCATGTAGAATTACTTAAACAAACTAGCCAAATACTTCTTTGGCTAGTAGTTCTTAACCATATTAAACTAAACGTTAAAAAGACAAAAGCAATTGTTTTTTAGAAACCCACGAATTATAACAGAGGCAATTGTAGGAAGGAACTGAAATATATTTTATGTCTAGTTAACAAATTTTTTTAACTAGACATAAAATATATTTTAAAATAAAATTGACTTTTGCAATACATGTTAAATGTCTACTGCAATAAAAACTGATTTGATTTGATTTGAAATATATATCTAGTATGTCATTTACAAAAATGTCTTATTAATCAAATAAACTGTATTTGTAAATTCTATAAAACAATTAGGATTTTTTATGCTGACATGTATTCATCCCATATAAAATGGGTAACTAGTAAGATTAAAAGTGGTTTTATTCAAATACCAACAAATTAAATAATATTGTTTTCTTGTGATCACTTGGAGATAATTTATTTTACGTTAGTTCAAGCTTGTTATATTATGGTATAAATATCTATTAATTGGCTCCAGAATATTTTTGACTACACTGAAATATGTACTGAATAGAATCTGTAAAATATTGTTTGATAGAATTCCTTTATAAAATATTGAAATTATGCAATTTGATAATTTAGCTCCATATACCGATTTAATTAGGCACTATTCATAATTGCAACTTAGATATATATACCCGATATACAATATAATTTAAGGCACAGGCAATTTGTAGCAGAAAGACATTAAAATAAATATGGAAAATGTCTCGATGAATATATATAGAATACCATCTACTTAACTTATTACCTAGAGATCTCCAGAACATAGAAAATGCCAATAATTTAAAAAGACACTTAAAAAAATACTTCCGGGCTTTGAAATTATACCATACAATCCTGCTTACCTAAGAGTGTATATCCATTGAGAAACATATTTGTAATCCAATATAAAATATTTAATAGGCACAACTGTACGCTAGGCCTGAAAGTAACGGTTTAGATAAGCACCAAACATGATATCACTTTAAAATAAAGTACTTTTCACTAGTTGATAATCACACCTATGCACCAAACCTAGATTTAAACTAAAGAACAACAAAATATTGTTATACAATTTTAAAACATATATAATATAGGTTATGTAAAAGAGTAGTCAGGATATGCCGGTTGACCAACGCCCCATGAGGAGTTTTCGCCCCATGAGCAGGTCGGGGGTGGGGGAAGGTCACGTGACCTTAATCGATTTTTAATGGGCTGTGATTTGATTTTGATTGACTTTGATTTGATTTTGATTGACTTGGATTTGATTTTGATTGACTTTGATTTGATTTTGATTGACTTTGATTTGATTTTGATTGATTTTGATTTGATTTTGATTGATTTTGATGGCGGCGGCCACCTGCCGGACCCAAGATGCCGGTAGCCACCTGCCGGATCCAAGCGTTATTGATTGTTTCGGAGAGTGGGGAAGCCACCTGCCGGATCCAAGCGTTATTGATTGTTTCGGAGAATACCCTCGGGGGTTTCCGGAGATTGTCGGGAACCTTCGGCAATCGTCGAGGTCCTGTGTAAGCACACCGGTCGGCGATCAGTTGTCTACGAGCCTTCGAGCGGCAAGTACTGTTCTCTCCTGACTCTCTGATTCCTGCCTGCGCAGAACTTCTCTGTTGGTGAGTATTTAGAAAATATACGGTCGGTGTTAGAGACAGGCCTTGAGTCCTTGTGATTCGGCCAGTTTTTAAACACCGATCAGTCTTTTAGCAAACTTTGCAAGGCTAAAGTTTGCTAAAGGACTCGCGGGGGATTCCGTGAGAGTGGTGGGACGCACTCTCGGCCAACTTCGACTTGGCAGCAGATACCCGGGTGGGGCCAGCGTTTGACGCACTGGCTTTTCCTCATAAGGCAACTGCCGTTAGGAGTCGTCACTAGGTTACCTTAGCTTGCTTTTACCCTCCCCAGTGCCGTGTTAGAACACCGATGTGTCTAACACTGAGCCACTTTCTGGTCTTGTAAATTTTTCCTCATGATAAATAACAATTTCAATATACAGACATGAACTTTGACGCTTTCGTACAGAATCAGTCATACGTCTAAAACATTACCTCACTTTTTGAGACCTTATTAATTGTACTCTCTAGGAACATAACCTCACATTTTAGAACTTAGCAGACCCTAAATGTACTATGTTCAATTCTTTTGTAATTCCTCATTTAGACAAATTACTAACATAACCTCACTTACGATCTAAAATATAGCAGGATCTTTTGTTATTTTTTGATTAACGTAGTAGCATCTAATGAAATAATATTTTGATTCACGTATAAGTAATATATATTACGATGGTTTCAGGTCAAACCTCATTCAGTCTCAGACTTTTGAACGAGACACATCTAGCAGCTCCACTATTTACAACGCATCTATTGCAACCGTATAGTAAGTATACATAACCTATAAATTCATTTTACTCTCTAGGAACATAACCTAACTTATCTTACCTTCACCAAGATATTGAAAAACATTTTCTACAGACATTTCTAGAATTATACATACCCAAGTAGATAGATATTGAGAGTTTTACGATATTGTGTTTCATTTGTTGCAGATCAGCCATCCTCACAGGAACCTGCTACCACTCCATCACTTGACTTCGTCTACCCACGGCAACCACACCCATCTAATACATGTAAGCCCTTATATCATTACTGTAGTAGTAGTACCCCTAAGCAAACTTTAGACTTTGATTACCGTTCTCTTTACGGTATTTGCAAAGATTACCTTAATGATCATGTTACTAATACAAATTGTCCTTCTGTTTCAGATCATCATGAACCCCAACCAGGCTCCCTGCCCTAGATGCGGCAAGCTCGTATCTCGGAAGAACATAACTCGCCACCTCAAGAGCTGCACTGGACCTACAACGACTCGGGAGCCCCAGCGACCTTGCCCTTCCTGCGGGACGATGATTACCCTCTCCCACCGCAGCCGCCACCTCAAGAAGTGCAGCCCCGCTCACCTCAAGAGGAAAGCAGACGAACCAGCCCCCTCCACTTCTAAGGCTGCTCGCTTCGAGACCGACCCCCAACCATCAACCAGCGCTTCCATCATCAACAACGTGCGCTCTTTGATCGTATCAGCATACAACACGGTCAAGGAGACAGTGGGAAATCTCATCGGAGGACATAGACAGTTGGAAATTATTGAAATCGAGAAGGCGTTCAAGGGACGAATGAAGACGTACTCAGTCAAGAACCACCCCAACATTAAGGTCCCCATCGGATTTCTGAAGCAAGCTCGAGGCCTCGTTCGGACCAAGATCGAGGAGCACGTCAAAGAAAAAAATATCAAGACTAACCTCATATTCCTCGTAAAATACAAAAAACCGGATGGAGATAAGGAAGAGAAAAAAGAAATGAACTTCAAGACCAAGAACGCGGTTATCCTACCAGCCACTAACATCGAGGACTATCTGGAGGACGCCGAAGGGAAGCTCTTAAAAGAAATGGATGAATTCTACGCCAAGGGATCCGGGTGGACTCTGGCTAAAATTATCGGCTTGGAGCTAGGAATCAATAGATACGACCCCATCCACGCATCAACCTACACCGAGCTGCCAAAAAAGATCAGCGATAAGAAGGCTGTTCTGAATATACAAAACACTGATCAGAAATGCTTCCTCTGGTCTGTGTTAGCGGTTCTCCATCCCGTCTCATGGCAAGATCAACCTCACCGCATCCACTACTATCTACCATTCGAACACGAGCTGGATCAACATATCCAAGGAATTAACTTCCCCGTCACCCTTGATAAAATCACGCTATTCGAGAAGAGGAGCGGATTTTCCATCAACGTCTATGCTTACGACGACAAATGCATCGTATACCAGCTGCTGGTAACAAATGCAGAGAAACACACTCATATCGACCTCCTATACATGAAAGACGGAGACAATACGCATTATTGTCTCATTAGAGACCTCAGCCGACTTGTTAGCTCCCAGACTACTAATCATGACCATAAGACGTGGATATGCCGCCGCTGCCTGCTACACTTTGGAACGCAGGACCTACTCAACCGTCACACGGAGGACGCAACGAGCACGAAGCCGTCAAGATTATCATGCCACCGGAGGGAAGCACTATCAAGTTTGAAGAGGGGCAGAAGAAGATGCGAGTCCCGTTCGCAATGTACGCGGACTTTGAGTGCATGCTCACACCCATCGAGGAGAACGAGGATCGAGCGATTGGACCAAGGAGATGCTATACCGAGAAGTACCAGAAGCATGAGGCCATCAGCTTCTGCTACTACATCGTGTATACAGATGGAGACTACGCCCACCCCGTCAGCTACTTTGGAGAGGATGCCGCCCAGGTCTTCGTAGAACGTCTACTAGATGAGTCGAGGAAGATTCATCAACTCTACTCCACCGCTGCAGCATCCCGATGCAGCTAACTGCGGACGACGAGCAGGAATTTGTCACGGCTACCAACTGTCACATCTGCGAAAAGCCTTTCACCAACCCAGATGACTACAAGGTTCGTGATCACGATCACCTCACCGGAAAGTTTAGAGGCACCGCCCACAACCTCTGCAACCTCAAGTTTCGGAAACCAAATTTTATACCCATCTTTATCCATAACTTGAGTGGGTACGACACCCATTTATTTATCAAAATGTTTGGGTTGAACGACGAGACCATCAGCGTCGTACCTAACAATGAAGAACGCTACATCTCGTACACCGTCGAGATTGAGGGTGGGGTGAAGCTGCGATTCCTCGACTCGTGCCGGTTCATGGCTTCGAGTCTCGATAAATTGGTGAAGAACCTCGCTCCCCGAACATTTCAAACACACCTCACAATTCTACATTGGAGAGCAACTGCAGTTGCTTACAAGAAAGGGGATCTACCCCTACGACCTTATGGACTCCATAGAAAAGTTCGAGTTGACATCTCTACCAGCAAAAGAAGACTTTTACAACAAATTAAATATGGCTGGAATCTCCGATCAAGACTACGAGCATGCGCGGAAGATCTGGACTACATTCAACATCAAAAACATGCAGGAATATACGGAGCTCTACAACAAGACAGATGTGCTTCTATTGGCCGACATCATGGAGAACTTCCGAGACGTGTGCCTCCAGACTTATCAACTAGATCCAGCCTGGTATTTCACCACACCTGGACTCGCCTGGAGCGCCATGCTCAAGGTCACTAACATCGAGCTGGAGTTGCTCTCAGACTACAACATGAGTCTGATGATTGGCAAAGAAATTCGAGGAGGAGTTTCCCAAGTCTCATGTCGCTACGCCAAGGCCAACAACCCGTACACCGAGGACTATGATGAAGGGAAACCTACCAGCTACCTCACCTACCTGGACGCCAACAATTTATACGGGTGGGCGATGAGCCAGCACATGCCCTACGGTGGTTTCAAGTGGGTGGAGCCAGTGGAGTTCGAGTGGGAAGGTAACGGGTACGGCTACATTGATATTATGGATGTAGCAGACGATGATGACATGGGATACATCTTGGAGGTGGATTTGTAGTACCCCAAAGAGCTCCACGACTCGCATTCCGACCTCCCCCTCGCCCCAGAGCAACGTATACTGCCGGGGGCTAAGGAGAGCAAGCTGCTTCTCACCCTCCACGACAAGGAGAAATACGTAGTACACTACCGCAACTTGAAGCAGTACTTGTCGCTGGGGATGAAGCTGACAAAAGTGCATCGAGCCGTCTGCTTTAACCAAAGCAGATGGCTGAAGAAATACATAGACCTAAATACCGATATGAGAACTCAGGCAAAAAACGATTTTGAGAAAGACTTCTTTAAACTGATGAACAATTCGGTGTTCGGGAAGACTATGGAAAACATCCGAAACCGAGTCGACATTCGCCTGGCAACAAAGGAACGACAAGTCCAAAAGTGGCTGGCAAAACCAAATTTCAAAAGCAGAACCATCTTCACCGAGCAGCTAGCAGCAGTTCATATGTCCAAAACGAAATTGTTGTTTAATAAGGCTATCTACGTAGGAATGAGCATCCTTGATATATCCAAAACCCTAATGTTCGACTTCCACTACAACGTCATCAAGAGAAAATATGGAAACAAGGCTGAACTTCAGTACACCGACACCGACTCTTTGACATATCTCATCGAGACGGAACACTTTTACAAGGATATGAAGCAGATGATAGACTTCTTCGACACAAGCGACTACCCTCAGCCGAATCGATACAACATCCCGAGCGTGAACAAAAAGGTGATTGGTAAGTTCAAGGATGAACTAAATGGTCGAGTTATGTATGAGCATGTTGGGCTTCGCTCAAAGATGTATGTGAGTCGCTCAGAAAAAAGGACGACAAAGATGACGGGGAAATAAAAAAGAGCAAGGGTGTGAAGATGTGCGTGATAAAAAAAGATATGTGGCGAGCGCCACCCGTGGTGAAAGAGGAAACTATCGCGTGCGCATGCGCGGCGATTTGGGAAGGGTGCCGCGTACGCAGTCGTCGCAGGAGTGGTCGCCAGGACAGTGTCGTCGCCAGGACCCGCGCCGGCAAGGCCGCTCACTCGTCAGCTAAGTGCCTAGTTTAAGAATATCTAAATTAGTTAAAATCAAATATGTGTCGGTTAGGCTAAATTAACCGTTAAGGGGGGGGGGGAGTAGTTCTGCTGGGTAGGATTAAATCAGTCAGTTAATGTAGGGATAGGAAACTCTGGGGCACGAGGGGATCGCAGCCAACCAGTTATTTCACTATTAAATTTAATGTATCAATTATCCTGTAATTATATTACCCTTAAGGTAGATCACTCTTAGTGCTGATCAAAGCTGGTTGTGATTTGTTAGGGAGCGTCATTTAGCACTCACGCGGCCAACACTATTTAATCAGCCCACGCGTTTCCTAACGCGGTGGAAACGGCGAAGCCTATTATCCAGTGATATTGTCACACGGCCTCTGATACTTAGTCACTAGTTATTCAACTCACCCATTTTAATTAACGCGCATTGAATCGTCTTTTAATTGAATTAATCGGCTCCCTCCAGCCGCAAATTGAATAGCTTCCCCGTTTCGCGTTTCGCTTTCCCCGCAATTGGTAGCAAAAGCTTACCGTCCCGCCGCAGATATTACCTTCCAAGATTATAAGGATTGTATGAAAGAATTCGCCAAAAAATGCAGCACACTGGACATAACACTTGGGGTGAAGCAAGATCACAGCTCTAAAGACTACCGCACTATGAACATGATCCGGAGTTTCAAGCACAATGTATATACCGTGGAGCTCAACAAGATTGCCCTATCTGCTCACGATGATAAGATCCTGGAAGGGGGCGTCAAGACCCTACCCTGGGGGCATTATTTAATCGATAAAGAAGTGATGCTAGACCGAACCGTCTTAGACGCGCTGATGGTGGAGTAAGGAGACGGCAGGGAGCACAAGAGTGCAGGAGGTAGCAAATAGAAGAAGGTCGGCTACCACTTTCCGCAGCGGGGAGGGGCTGCGGAATCCCGTAAAAGCAATGACCTGCAACGCCCAATAGACCTTCAAGAACCGGCAACGCCCAATTGACCTTCAAAAGCCAGCAACGCCCAACCCAGGTATAAATACCCCTCACTAACAACGCTCGTCAGTGTGTACTTGGATACTCTATCAACATGTCCGTAGAAACCCAATTTACGACATTGGATGGGCTCAACCCGTCCATAGTGCAATGTAAAAACCTCGTACTGGACGAACCTTCTTCTTAATTACGGTAACTCCTACGCCAGGTAAGTAATGTTAAGTTAGTTTTAAGTAAACTCTTTTACCATCAACCTTTAAAAAACAATCTGTAAAATAAATTCTGTTATAATATGGACACTTTTGTGAGTTTACATAACTACAATTTATTAACGGATATCTCCAGCTCTGTGTGAATTTCTATAGAATACCGTACCATCGAGGTGAGGGCGGCCCAAATTCAATAAAAAAGCCCGACTGTTCTCTAAGGCAGCCGTAAAACGCATAAGACCTGAGGCAGTCCTGCAGCTTGGGGCTGGGCTAATCCCCGTAAGACCTCAAGTCGCAGTCCGGGCCCTCGTAAGGTACGTGTATGATTGAATGTTACACTCTATGGCTGGACAGTATCCGTAGGTCCTGTGTGTGAGGGAGAGTAACCTTCAAAAAAAGAAAAAAACACAAAAACCTACTGTAAAAAAACAGAATTAAAAAATAATAAAAACAAATTTATAAATAAAAACCCCTTTGTAAGTCTGTACGTCACATTGAAAGGCTTCTCTAAGTAAAATGATGTCTTTACTTACAGAGGGACCCAAAAAATACAAAAAATAAATACAAAAAAATTATAAAAAAACAATAACTAAATAATACTGGGAGGTAGCATTTTGTTGGTTGGCTACCACCGTAATGAGCGAGGTTGGGGCTCATTACACTAAAATACCCGTGGGAGATACCAGTCCTCTATCGGGCGCGTCCCATGGGAATTGGGCAATGCCCTTCAGTTTTGCCTTCAGCTAACTTGAGGGTAGTGAGGAATTAAATACTCACCGTGAAAAAAAACTGGTTAAATCAGTTTTTCTAAACATTAAAAAACCTTTAAAATTATCTAATAGACTCTTTATAAACTTAGTTTGTGCTCAAAACAACACACAAAAGACCAAACACAAACTCTACATATAAGACTCTTGGTTGGCCACCCACCTACTCAACATACATCAACTCTGATAGATCATCCACCTAACCATTACATAAAACCTTTGATAGACCACCAACACACATGAACAACCTACCTACCTACCTACATAAATGCACTCTATTTACAGTCTGGGTTGGGCTAACCCGGGTTAACACAACGTGGGTTATTAAAGCCCGGGTTAACCCACGTTGATTTAAAGCCCCCAGAGGGCAGAAAAGTAAGGATGATTCGCCCATATATTATCTTCTTACGGAATCCCCTCTGGTTATTTTTTGTTTTCCTGTTTTTCTGTTTTCTGTTTTCCTGTTTTCCTGTTTTTCTGTTTATCTGTTTTCCTGTTTTTCTGTTTTCTTGTTTTTCTGTTTTTCTGTTTTCTGTTTTCTGTTTTTTTGTTTTTCCGTTTTCCTGTTTTCTGTTTTTCTGTTTTTCTGTTTTCCTGTTTTTCTGTTTTTCTGTTTTTAATGTTTTCCTGTTTTCATGTTTTTCTGCTTTCCTGTTTTTCTGTTTTCCTGTTTTTCTGTTTTTTGTTTTTCTGTTTTTCCGTTTTCCTGTTTTCCTGTTTTTCTGTTTTTCTGTTTTTCTGTTTTTCTGTTTTTCTGTTTTTCTGTTTTTCTGTTTTTCTGTTTTTCTGTTTTTCTGTTTTTCTGTTTTTCTGTTTTTCTGTTTTTCTGTTTTTCTGTTTTTCTGTTTTTCTGTTTTTCTGTTTTCATGTTTTTCTGTTTTTCTGTTTTCCTGTTTTTCTGTTTTTTGTTTTTCTGTTTTTCCGTTTTCCTGTTTTCCTGTTTTTCTGTTTTTCTGTTTTTTTTTTGTTTTTCCGTTTTCCTGTTTTCCTGTTTTTCTGTTTTTCTGTTTTTCTGTTTTCATGTTTTTCTGTTTTTCTGTTTTTCTGTTTTTCTGTTTTTCTGTTTTTCTGTTTTTCTGTTTTTCTGTTTTTCTGTTTTTCTGTTTTTCTGTTTTTCTGTTTTTCTGTTTTTCTGTTTTTCTGTTTTTCTGTTTTTCTGTTATTCTGTTTTTCTGTTTTTCTGTTTTTCTGTTTTTCTGTTTTTCTGTTTTTCTGTTTTTCTGTTTTTCTGTTTTTCTGTTTTTCTGTTTTTCTGTTTTTCTGTTTTTCTGTTTTTCTGTTTTTCTGTTTTTCTGTTTTTCTGTTTTTCTGTTTTTCTGTTTTTCTGTTTTTCTGTTTTTCTGTTTTTCTGTTTTTCTGTTTTTCTGTTTTTCTGTTTTTCTGTTTTTCTGTTTTCCTGTTAGTAGATAATATATAGGCGAATCATCCTTACTTTTCTGCCCTCTGGGGGCTTTAAATCAACGTGGGTTAACCCGGGCTTTAATAACCCACGTTGTGTTAACCCGGGTTAGCCCAACCCAGACTGTAAATAGAGTGCATTTATGTAGGTAGGTAGGTAGGTTGTTCATGTGTGTTGGTGGTCTATCAAAGGTTTTATGTAATGGTTAGGTGGATGATCTATCAGAGTTGATGTATGTTGAGTAGGTGGGTGGCCAACCAAGAGTCTTATATGTAGAGTTTGTGTTTGGTCTTTTGTGTCTTTTTTTGAAATTTGGTTTTGCCAGCCACTTTTGGACTTGTCGTTCCTTTGTTGCCAGGCGAATGTCGACTCGGTTTCGGATGTTTTCCATAGTCTTCCCGAACACCGAATTGTTCATCAGTTTAAAGAAGTCTTTCTCAAAATCGTTTTTTGCCTGAGTTCTCATATCGCTATTTAGGTCTATGTATTTCTTCAGCCATCTGCTTTGGTTAAAGCAGACGGCTCGATGCACTTTTGTCAGCTTCATCCCCAGCGACAAGTACTGCTTCAAGTTGCGGTAGTGTACTACGTATTTCTCCTTGTCGTGGAGGGTGAGAAGCAGCTTGCTCTCCTTAGCCCCCGGCGGTATACGTTGCTCTGGGGCGAGGGGGAGGTCGGAATGCGAGTCGTGGAGCTCTTTGGGGTACTCCAAATCTACCTCCAAGATGTATCCCATGTCATCATCGTCTGCTACATCCATAATATCAATGTAGCCGTACCCGTTACCTTCCCACTCGAACTCCACTGGCTCCACCCACTTGAAACCACCGTAGGGCATGTGCTGGCTCATCGCCCACCCGTATAAATTGTTGGCGTCCAGGTAGGTGAGGTAGCTGGTAGGTTTCTCCTCATCATAGTCCTCGGTGTACGGGTTGTTGGCCTTGGCGTAGCGGCATGAGACTTGGGAAACTCCTCCTCGAATTCCTTTGCCAATCATCAGACTCATGTTGTAGTCTGAGAGCAACTCCAGCTCGATGTTAGTGACCTTGAGCATGGCGCTCCAGGCGAGTCCAGGTGTGGTGAAATACCAGGCTGGATCTAGTTGATAAGTCTGGAGGCACACGTCTCGGAAGTTCTCCATGATGTCGGCCAATAGAAGCACATCTGTCTTGTTGTAGAGCTCCGTATATTCCTGCATGTTTTTGATGTTGAATGTAGTCCAGATCTTCCGCGCATGCTCGTAGTCTTGATCGGAGATTCCAGCCATTTTTAATTTGTTGTAAAAGTCTTCTTTTGCTGGTAGAGATGTCAACTCGAACTTTTCTATGGAGTCCATAAAGTCGTAGGGGTAGATCCCCTTTCTTGTAAGCAACTGCAGTTGCTCTCCAATGTAGAATTGTGAGGTGTGTTTGAAATGTTCGGGAGCGAGGTTCTTTACCAATTTATCGAGACTCGAAGCCATGAACCGGCACGAGTCGAGGAATCGCAGCTTCACCCCACCCTCAATCTCGACGGTGTACGAGATGTAGCGTTCTTCATTGTTAGGTACGACGCTGATGGTCTCGTCGTTCAACCCAAACATTTTGATAAATAAATGGGTGTCGTACCCACTCAAGTTATGGATAAAGATGGGTATGAAATTTGGTTTCCGAAACTTGAGGTTGCAGAGGTTGTGGGCTGTGCCTCTAAACTTTCCGGTGAGGTGATCGTGATCACGAACCTTGTAGTCATCTGGGTTGGTGAAAGGCTTTTCGCAGATGTGACAGTTGGTAGCCGTGACAAATTCCTGCTCGTCGTCCGCAGTTAGCTGCATCGGGATGCTGCAGCGGTGGAGTAGAGTTGATAAATCTTCCTCGACTCATCTAGTAGACGTTCTACGAAGACCTGGGCGGCATCCTCTCCAAAGTAGCTGACGGGGTGGGCGTAGTCTCCATCTGTATACACGATGTATTAGCAGAAGCTGATGGCCTCATGCTTCTTGTACTTCTCGGTATAGCATCTCCTTGGTCCAATCGCTCGATCCTCGTTCTCCTCGATGGGTGTGAGCATGCACTCAAAGTCCGCGTACATTGCGAACGGGACTCGCATCTTCTTCTGCCCCTCTTCAAACTTGATAGTGCTTCCTTCTGGTGGCATGATAATCTTGACGGCTTCGTGCTCGTTGCGTCCTCCGTGTGACGGTTGAGTAGGTCCTGCGTTCCAAAGTGTAGCAGGCAGCGGCGGCATATCCACGTCTTATGGTCATGATTAGTAGTCTGGGAGCTAACAAGTCGGCTGAGGTCTCTAATGAGACAATAATGCGTATTGTCTCCGTCTTTCATGTATAGGAGGTCGATATGAGTGTGTTTCTCTGCATTTGTTACCAGCAGCTGGTATACGATGCATTTGTCGTCGTAAGCATAGACGTTGATGGAAAATCCGCTCCTCTTCTCGAATAGCGTGATTTTATCAAGGGTGACGGGGAAGTTAATTCCTTGGATATGTTGATCCAGCTCGTGTTCGAATGGTAGATAGTGGTGGATGCGGTGAGGTTGATCTTGCCATGAGACGGGATGGAGAACCGCTAACACAGACCAGAGGAAGCATTTCTGATCAGTGTTTTGTATATTCAGAACAGCCTTCTTATCGCTGATCTTTTTTGGCAGCTCGGTGTAGGTTGATGCGTGGATGGGGTCGTATCTATTGATTCCTAGCTCCAAGCCGATAATTTTAGCCAGAGTCCACCCGGATCCCTTGGCGTAGAATTCATCCATTTCTTTTAAGAGCTTCCCTTCGGCGTCCTCCAGATAGTCCTCGATGTTAGTGGCTGGTAGGATAACCACGTTCTTGGTCTTGAAGTTCATTTCTTTTTCCTCTTCCTTATCTCCAACCGGTTTTTTGTATTTTACGAGGAATATGAGGTTAGTCTTGATATTTTTTTCTTTGCCATGCTCCTCGATCTTGGTCCGAACGAGGCCTCGAGCTTGCTTCAGAAATCCGATGGGGTCCTTGATGTTGGGGTGGTTCTTGACTGAGTACGTCTTCATTCGTCCCTTGAACGCCTTCTCGATTTCAATAATTTCCAACTGTCTATGTCCTCAGATGAGATTTCCCACTGTCTCCTTGACCGTGTTGTATGCTGATACGATCGAAGAGCGCACGTTGTTGATGATGGAAGCGCTGGTTGATGGTTGGGGGTCGGTCTCGAAGCGAGCAGCCTTAGAAGTGGAGGGGGCTGGTTCGTCTGCTTTCCTCTTGAGGTGAGCGGGGCTGCACTTCTTGAGGTGCCGGCTGCGGTGGGAGAGAGTAATCATCGTCCCGCAGGAAGGGCAAGGTCGCTGGGGCTCCCGAGTCGTTGTAGGCCCAGTGCAGCTCTTGAGGTGGCGAGTTATGTTCTTCCGAGATACGAGCTTGCCGCATCTAGGGCAGGGAGCCTGGTTGGGGTTCATGATGATCTGAAACAGAAGGACAATTTGTATTAGTAACATGATCATTAAGGTAATCTTTGCAAATACCGTAAAGAGAACGGTAATCAAAGTCTAAAGTTTGCTTAGGGGTACTACTACTACTACAGTAATGATATAAGGGCTTACATGTATTAGATGGGTGTGGTTGCCGTGGGTAGACGAAGTCAAGTGATGGAGTGGTAGCAGGTTCCTGTGAGGATGGCTGATCTGCAACAAATGAAACACAATATCGTAAAACTCTCAATATCTATCTACTTGGGTATGTATAATACTAGAAATGTCTGTAGAAAATGTTTTTCAATATCTTGGTGAAGGTAAGATAAGTTAGGTTATGTTCCTAGAGAGTAAAATGAATTTATAGGTTATGTATACTTACTATACGGTTGCAATAGATGCGTTGTAAATAGCGGAGCTGCTAGATGTGTCTCGTTCAAAAGTCTGAGACTGAATGAGGTTTGACCTGAAACCATCGTAATATATATTACTACTACGTGAATCAAAATATTATTTTATTAGATGCTACTACGTTAATCAAAAAATAACAAAAGATCCTGCTATATTTTAGATCGTAAGTGAGGTTATGTTAGTAATTTGTCTAAATGAGGAATTACAAAAGAATTGAACATAGTACATTTAGGGTCTGCTAAGTTCTAAAATGTGAGGTTATGTTCCTAGAGAGTACAATTAATAAGGTCTCAAAAAGTGAGGTAATGTTTTAGACGTATGACTGATTCTGTACGAAAGCGTCAAAGTTCATGTCTGTATATTGAAATTGTTATTTATCATGAGGAAAAATTTACAAGACCAGAAAGTGGCTCAGTGTTAGACACATCGGTGTTCTAACACGGCACTGGGGAGGGTAAAAGCAAGCTAAGGTAACCTAGTGACGACTCCTAACGGCAGTTGCCTTATGAGGAAAAGCCAGTGCGTCACACGCTGGCCCCACCCGGGTATCCGCTGCCAAGTCGAAGTTGGCCGAGAGTGCGTCCCACCACTCTCACGGAATCCCCCGCGAGTCCTTTAGCAAACTTTAGCCTTGCAAAGTTTGCTAAAAGACTGATCGGTGTTTAAAACTGGCCGAATCACAAGGACTCAAGGCCTGTCTCTAACACCGACCGTATATTTTCTAAATACTCAACAACAGAGAAGTTCTGCGCAGGCAGGAATCAGAGAGTCAGGAGAGAACAGTACTTGCCGCTCGAAGGCTCGTAGACAACTGATCGCCGACCGGTGTGCTTACACAGGACCTCGACGATTGCCGAAGGTTCCCGACAATCTATGGAAACCCCCGAGGGTATTCTCCGAAACAATCAATAACGCTTGGATCCGGCAGGTGGCTACCGGCATCTTGGGTCCGGCAGGTGGCCGCCGCCATCAAAATCAATCAAAATCAAATCAAAATCAATCAAAATCAAATCAAAGTCAATCAAAATCAAATCAAAGTCAATCAAAATCAAATCCAAGTCAATCAAATCAAAGTCAATCAAAATCAAATCACAGCCCATTAAAAATCGATTAAGGTCACGTGACCTTCCCCCACCCCCGACCTGCTCATGGGGCGAAAACTCCTCATGGGGCGTTGGTCAACCGGCATATCCCTACTACTTAAAAGATAGGCTTATACACAAAGTCCTATTTTTTTACGTCTTGTTTGTTTACTTCTTGCCAGTCAAGGAACCATAGTGTAACACTATATTGAACACTAGGTAGAACCGACTAACACACGCAGACCAGTTAAATGACAGGGGGCTAGAGAGTTGAAACAAGTATTGGACTGTACTGGTCCCTACCACAATATTTCACAACTTTTACTGTCTTTGTTCAAGAATTCTTATTCGTGTACCTGTCTTTTTGTGTTTCTATTTCTATAAAGCTTGATTTTCAATATCAATTGTATAATATATTTTAATTATAATAATTAACAGAATTGTATGGTTCACTTTTGTGAATATTACATTATGCACAATAATGGATTATGAAATGTATATATTTATTTATAGTATATCCCTCAAAATAGCGTTAAGGTAGAGGGATAAGCTAAGAATCTGTAAAATAAATTTAAAACATATGTAACTTTATTTCAGTAAATAAATAAAATAATAAAATAAAAATAGATAAAATAAATTGTAACAATTCGTCCAATCACCATGAAACTTCGAAAAGTTGTTGAGGATACTGGATTTATTCACATGCTACTCTGCAGTTCCATCCCAGTATTCTTCAAAATATCCATGGTAATATAATTGAGACATTTTATTTATTTCATTAATCATCAGCTGTTATATGATATGATTTTATATAGACAAACTAAATAAAAATGTTTAAAATAGACTCACAAACTTTTATTGAAATTAAACATAATGATTTTTGATAAAACCAAAACATGACTGATTTATACATTGATACAACAAAACATGTATATCCTGTTGCCAAGCACTGTATTCATTTTTCAAATACAGTTAGCAATCAATTAATCATTATTATAATTTTTTATTTACTGTAAAAATTAAAAGTTTAATTTACTGGTATATTTCGAAAATTGAACACTATGAATAAAATATTCTAAATGTAACAGGTTCTAATTTAAATTTACATTCGATTACAATTTTCTTTTTTAATTGAAAAATAGTTTATTCTAGCATATTCTTTTACTCGTGTGGTTTATAAAGTGGGTTTACTTCAAGGGAACCTCTGACGTCGGCACAGCTCGGAGGTTCAGCCGATTGACCCTTTCTTATTTAATTAACCTCCAGACTGAGCTTCCAACTCGCCGGCTTGTTTGCCGTTAGGTCTATCACAGTTCATGTGTTCATGTTAAACAACCATTGAGAACTAACCAAGAGTAGTGATATGATAACAATGACATAATTCATTCTTTATCATTGTTAGTTCACGCATAAAATAAGTTTGGTATTAATTTAGTTCGGTACGCATGTCAATGTAGAATAAAAATAGTAAACTGAGAGTTTTACAAACAACTCCTTACAGCTGTCGTAACTATAAGTTTACTGTTAATATTTATCATAAAAAAACGTATGTAACTTGTTTTATTAGTATTTTCATGTATTTCTTTGTACTATGAATGCTAATGTTTAGTTATAGTTGAGTGAAGTTATATTAAATAACTCGCTTTGCTCGTTGGGGGCTTCGTCCCCAAACCCCCTTCGGTGTTATCATCAAGGCTACCTAAGATGATCACAGTTGCCAACCCAAACTAATTTCTGTTTAAACTGATCACAAATGGTATCAAATTTGTACAGGGTTGGTACCCAATATGTTAACAGATGCTACCCAAGTTGATCAAGCCTGCTACCAAAGTTAATAATGAAGGGGGAAGACCCAAGCTTCTCATGAAATGAAACAAAATAAAATGAAAAAAAGGTTTTTATTTTATAACACGAGGTTGGGACTAGACAGTCCTCTCTACTACCTAACCTTATGTAGATCACTGTCCTGGGTCCTTGAAGGGATGCCTGGCTCCATGGTCGGTCCGTAATATATAATGAATGCTAACTAATTTGATCACGGATTCTACCCAAATTAATCACGGTTTACCAAGTAAATAAATAAAGGAGTAAAATAAATAAATAAGGTTTTTATTTTGGAGTGGTTTTCAACAAACTATGCTGATTTACAAAACAACTCAAGTCCTATTACAATCATTAAAAAAATTAAAAGCTAATTTTAATTATTCATAATTAAAACAAAGTTATGTATTCAGTACTGTTATATATGGATATATCAGCTCGTATTATACAGTATATATTTATATACATTGATTTTATATGTATTTTCAGATACACCCTGGCCTGTTAAGCTGGAGGAAAATTCATTAAAAAATTTGGGAGGAAAGTACGCAAATCTTTTTCTTTCAAATTCATGGTGAACGCGAGGCATCTCCAAAACTTAATCCCTTCTAGTGCTGCGAGATCGATTCTGAGACCAGTTTTTTAGTTTTTCCCTCAAATATTCCGGCCTGCCAGTGGTAAAGATTCCATAAACTAGGCATGAGGAGCGCAGAGTACAGGTATCAGTCACAGTCAGCAAACTCAGTGATCGTCGCGCCTCCAAAACATGGCCAAACCTTCTTAGTCCACATACATACCTAACACACATATTTTGCACTCTCTGTAATTTGTCTAAATCCCCTTTAGGCACAATATTGCCATACACAGGGAGGCAGTAATCGATCACAGAGAGCACAAGAGCCTAGACAAGGCGAAGCTTGGTCTCTTTAGGAAACAAGTACCTATGTTTGTATAACATTCTTAGTCGACTAAGAACCCGCTGACAAACACCACTTATATGACCAGAAAAAGTGAGGTCACTTCGATGGAACATGAGAGCTTTGAGGATTCACACTCGTATAGTCTGATACCGCCAAGCAACACTCATCGACAGACTTCGAACCCACATTGGAAGGAATCGACAATACAAAACACTTTTCCTTGTTCAATTTAATCCCATGCCTCTCAGTCCAATCATGGAGAGTGCTTAATTCAGAATTCAAATTGGATACACCAGTGTCAGCTCTTCCGGCATCATATGAAACACAAAGTTGAGCACCATCGGCGTATGAATACAAGCGACTATTTTGTAAGCCTATATAGTGGCGGCAAATAGAGTGAATAGAATAGGCCCGAGGCAACTATCCTGATCATGGGGGAACCTACAATGATCACGAGGGTTACCTAAGTTGAACACGAGGACTAATTATATTGATCTTGGGGCTACCCAAGTTCATCTCGATGGGCTACCCAAATTAATTACGGGGGCTACTCAAGATGATAATGGTTTGGTTTT
>JAQJVL010006275.1:0-30094 GCA_035578905.1 Stictocephala bisonia
GTTTGGAATCCATTTATTTTTATGTATCTGTGTTATAAGTAAACTTTGACCTACTTTTGTGTATTTTCTCATTCACTATCAATCCTGTTTCATTCTATATCATGCCTGTTTTGGTATGTTTTTTTACTGACTTAATTGAAGTATTTTTCTTTCCAGTTCCCTGAGATCCGTAATTGAAAAACCACCAATAGGTGGAAAGGAACTCCTTCCTCTAACTAGTGTTCAACTTGCAGGATTTCGACTTCATCCTGGCCCAGTATGTATTTTATTATTTACTTTCCTTGTTAGTGATTCCAATAGTTTTAATTGTATATAAGCAATTATAGGGAAATTAAAATAATGGACTTTACTAAGCTATTTTGTGCTCAAAATTTAGCAAAATTGATCATTTATTTCTAAATGTTGCTATTAATTCTCATGCAACATGTAATGGAAAATATAATAGCATTTGATTATTGAAAGTTTATAAGTATGACACATGATTTATTTAAGAAATTTCTCATCAATAAATAAAATGATGATTTATAAAGCCCCAAAACCTGCAAACTGAGTAAATTTATTTTCATTACATGAACGCATAGTACAATGATTTTGTCAAAGTAAGTACAAATTGTACACTATATCTATTAATATCTATCAAATGAGTGTCACATATTAAAAATTTTGAAATCTGTTAAAATATTAAACAGACTCTAAAAACTTGTTTACAGTATATATTAATCTTTCAAGCAATTTTAAAGGAGAAGCAATCATAGATCTAGAGTATGTTCTGACTATCTGTGAAGATATCTAGTATATTGATAAGTAGATACATCCTACAGTATACATATAAGTGATAAAACCTATTGCTTTGTAATTCAGACATAAAATACATTCTGGCTCAATGTTCAGTGCAGAGGTAATGTTCTAAATGTTCTTACCTCGTAGTTTAATCCTGTTACCAGAAAATATATAAAAATCATTCCAATTAGAGTGTGATGTAAAGTATACCATTAACTGACCTTACAACAATGTACTTTTGTTAATAGTTTCATATTGTTGCAATAAGGAACGTTTGTTCTAAATTTCATTGGAGTAATGACAGTGCAAAGTTAGTCAGGTGTTTTTCTTTTATGGTTTTTGTCAACTGTAGATTTAACTTTTTCTTATTTTCTCTATATGGAGGAAATGAAAGAAAAAATGAGTTGTGTTTGAAATGCTACTTCATTATATAATAGCATTTGCAGTACCAGCAATGTAATAGGGTGGCGGAAAGTACAGATTTATGTATTAGACTGAAAGCAACAAGGAAGCTTGTATTGATATAGTTTAAAATAATAATTTACTTATATTTATAGTACCAGTTGAGTGATTTTATTAAAGGAAAATCTGTCATATTGCAGAGTTGTTACAATGTAGAACTGAAAAAATGGTTAAGATTGATATTCATTGTCTTTACATCTAATTTTAGTTTTAAAATAATAACATACATAATCATTAATTGTGATATCTAATTTGTTTTATTTTGATCTCGATTCATTTGTGTTCACTGATGAGAAACTAATAGTATGATGTTTTCAGTTACCTGAACAGTACCGCTATGTGAGTCAAGCACCTGTTAAAAAGCACCGCTACAAACACAAGAAACACAAGCACAAAGTGGGTGAGGCGGGTGTGGTGGGGGGAGAGACAATTGTTGGTGATGGTGGGGTTGACACACATGAAAAGAAACATAAAAAACAAAAAAGACACGATGAGGAAAAAGAAAGAAAAAAGAGAAAAAAGGAAAAGAAGAGGAAAAAACAGAAACACAGTCCAGAACACACCAGTGGGGGTTTGACACCAAGTCAACATGCCAATGGTTGAGCTTGCAGTAAGTATGTGTTTAAGTTACTTAAGTTTATTTTTACATATTTCTATTTTATGGTTCTAAATTGGATATTTTAGTTCCTTTTAAAAGTTGTATAAACATTTAACACAGATGTTAACAGTTCCAAGTACTATTCAATGATGTACATTAATTTTGTAAATTATTTATTTGATTAATTTCACAATCTCATTAAAAAATGTACCTTTTCTTCCCTAACTTGGAATTAATTGAAATGGATTTGAAAGTTTTTTTATGATTCAATTTAAACTATTATGTAACATTGAAACCAAAACAAATTTAAATTAATTAATAAACACCATTAAATGACAGAATGGTTTAAGCAGACGAGTGAACTAAGACAAGGTAGCCTTATCACCATTACTGTTTATCATAGTGTTGGATGAGATTATGAATGGAGTAGAAAGGAGAGTTGGAGAGGAAAATATGAGGTTGATGGCTTTTGCTGATGATATAATGGTTTGGCGGAGTACTATAGTAGGGGTACAGTTACAGTTGGATGCATGGCAGGAGGAGATAAGTGAGTATGGGTTGAAGTTCAGTGTGGAAAAAAGTGAGTACATGATAACAACAAGAAAGAAAGTGATAACGATGGATAGGCTGTTGTTGTGCGGAAAAGACTTAAAGAAGGCAGAGTATTTAAAATACTTGGATAGTATACTGGAGGAAAATGGAGGAAACGATAAAGACATAAATGAAAGAGCAAGACAAGCTGGAAATTTTTATAGAGCAGCTGGAGGATACACAGCAAAGATGTACCGTAAAGAAGCAAAGAAATTATTTATAAAATGTACTATGTACCAATTTTAACTTATCATGGAAAATGATGAAGAGGGATAAAAGCAAGATTCAAGCAAGTGAAATGAGATTTTTGAGGGTGAGAAAAAGAAATACCAAGAGAGATAGAATAAGAAACGAGACAATAAGAAATAGCTTAGGAGATGAACCGCTGCAAGAAAGAATAGAAAGAAGAAGATTGAGATGGTTCGGGCATATGAACAGGATGGACGAAAAACGGATCTCGAAGAAATGGTTAGAATATGAAATTCAGGGAAAGAGACCGAGAGGAAGACCAAGAGACAGATGGAGAGATGGAATGAGAGAGAGTGTATTGAATAGAGGGGAAGTGTAGGAAGACATTATGGAAGAGAGAAGATGGGAAGACAACAGTGGTGGAGAGGATTTTGTACCAGACAGACCCAGTGACGACTGGAAACTGCAGAAGATGATGACGAAAAATAACACCATTAGTATTATTCATAGGAAAGTATAAAATATTAAATGAAACTGAATTTTAGGCTTTTTATTTTATACAGAAATAAAATAACTTGTGTATTGAAATAAAAAAACCAAGTTATTGCTTTTATACAGGATCCGACAGTGAAACGGGAAGATTAAGATATTGCGTGACTGTCGCCAGACCGCTCGAGAGGAGTGGGGGACTCGACCTTGAGCGTCCAGACAGCCGGTATTTTCAGTTGCTATGTTGCATTGGACGAATGAGCAGCGTGCTTTCGCCGTAAAGGCATTTTATAAAAATGCTGATAGTGCTATTGGTGCTCAACGTGCTTTCCGTCGGGAGTACAATTTGTTACCGCGTGATCCTGTACCTTCGGCGAACGCCATTAACCTGTGGGTAAGAAATTTTGAAGAAACTGCTAGTGTTACCAAGAAACGAGGTGGTAGTGTAATAATAATAATAATAATAATAATGGCTTTATTGTACAGAAGTGTTTTATACAATTGGCGAACTTAGGACTAATAAGTCCTCTCTTACAGTTAACCCTTTTATGTTAAAATAGTAAATATAACAAAGCCTAAAACATGAAATACAGAACTAAACTAAAGAAAAATAATAATAATAATGACATTACAAAGAAGCAAATAATATAAACTAAATGAACTACTAACATATTATCAACTTTACCATTATCTCACTCATACACTCGTTCGACCCTAATCCCAGACCCCATCCCCAGCTACCATCACAGACTCATCCGTTCAAAAAGAAAGGCTTTCAATGATGCTGTGAACCGAGCCCGACTGTCATATATCTTTTAATATGGAGAAAGTTTATTCCATTCTCTGCAGGCAGTTACTGAAAATGAATTTGTGTAGAAAGATGTTCTATGAAGAGGAATACGTAATATTGACGAGGCTGAGCGTGTCTCCTTTGCACCAATTTTTGAGTTATATTGAAAGTTTTGAGAGAGGTATTTCGGATTCCCATCATTAAGTACTAAAAACAAAATACTCAATATTTTTAATAATCTAAGGTCGGCCAATTTAAGAATGGAATTTTGAATATAGTATTGAGAGATATGATCATCATATTTTAAATTAAAAATAAATCTAATACAATAATTTTGACAAACCTGAAGTTTATTAGCCAAAGCCACAGTCATGTCATTGTACACAGAGTTGCAATAGATGAAATGTGGAAAGATAAGTGCTTTTACAAGACAAAGCTTTATTTTTACTGGGAGAAAGTATTGAAGTTGTTTGAGGGAATGGATAGAACCAAAAGCCTTTTTACAAACACTAAGCACTTCTTCTTCCCAAGTCATATTCTGGTTAAAAATAACACCTAAATTTTTAACTGAGGTACAGAAAGGCAGAGGGTTGCCATTGACTAGAATTTGTTTGATGTTGTTTATACTGAATTTGGTGTGAAGGCGAGAAGAACAAATAATAATGGGCTGTGTTTTATCCTCATTAAGTTTAAGGCCATGATTTTTGGTCCATTTGACTAAATTTTCAATATCTAGGTTAATACAAGTTATTGTTTCGTTTAAGGTACTAATACAGGAGTGAGCATAGATTTGCAAATCGTCAGCATACATGTGATGTTTCGTGAAGGATAAAACTGAGCTAATATCGTTAATATATAGGGAAAATAGCAGTGGACCTAAAATTGAGCCTTGAGGAACACCAGACGAAACAGATTTGAAAATTGAAGTTCTATCGCCCACACGCACACACTGCTGACGATCAGCTAAGTAAGATCTAATCCAACATATGCTGCTATCTGAAAAGCCTAAATTCTGGAGTTTAACCAGAAGAAGGGAGTGATCCACGCAGTCAAATGCCTTAGAAAAATCAAACAAAGTTAAGACTGTACATTTTCTAAGATCCATGGCTCTTCGAATGTCATCTGTGACACAGAGAAGAGCTGTTTCTGTACTATGGCTGGAACGAAACCCTGATTGATATGTATTAAGAATATTATTATTATTCAGAAATGTGTTTATTTGTAAATGGACGATCTTTTCCAGGCATTTAGAAATGGTGGGCAAAATGCTAATAGGCCTATAATCTTTGGCTTCTGATGGTACAGGTACTTTGTTTAATGGGAGAACAAGGGCATGTTTCCATAAGCCAGGAAAAGTAGTTGTGGCCAATGACTTATTGAATATAGCAGTAATGACAGGAAGAACAGCAAAGAGTATTTTTTTTTATCATCTTAATCGAAATACCATCCACTCCTGTAGCATTACTGGTAACTTTACGAAAAGCCCTTAGAGTATCAATTTCAAGGACATGTTTAAAAGAGAATCTTTCAAAAGGCAAAGGTGGATTGGGTTGGTTAGATAGTTCCTCTATATATGATTTAACAATGTCTTGGTCGTTTGGAATGGAAGATGAAATAAAAAATTCATTTAGATCATTTAAAGGAATATTGACTGGAAGGGTGGTTTTTTGTTTCCCACAACCAAGACTTTTTATATTTATCCACATGGAAGCTGATGAAATTCCTCGATCTGGAAATAAGTTATGCATATATCGCAGCTTAGCATTGCGAAGCTCCTGCTTAACTTTATTACGTAAAAGTCGATACTGTAACATAAGTTCTGGGTCTCTTGTTCTTTTGGCTCTACGGTATATAGCATCCCGTTTACTCATCTGAGATCGGATTTCATTGGTAAGCCAGGGTATGGAACGTTTTTTAGACATTCTCTTTGTGGTTAAAGGGGCGTGTTTGTTGTAGAGATCCAAAATCCAATAGTTGAATTGGGACAACATTTCATCAACCGTTGGTAGTCCGGTAATAGTTTGCCAAGGGATACGTGCGAGATCTGTAAAAAACAGATTTTCGTCAATGATTTTGAAATCTCTATATGTAATTAAGTTTGCCTTTTGTCTCAATTGTTTGATAGGTATGACACAGAAAACTAGATCATGGCATGATATTCCTGGGATTGGAAGTTGCCCATGGCGAATGACTTCAGATGGATCACTAACGACCAATAGGTCGAGCAGAGTGTGAGAATCAGCAGTATGGTGTGTGGCGTCCACAGGAAGAATAGTCATGCTACAAGATTCAAACATTGTAGTCAAATGTCTATATTCATAATTGGGTTTAGTCATAAGAAGGTTAATGTTAAAATCGCCCATAACCAAGACATGAGCGTAGTTTGGCATAAGGTGCAGGAGAGCATTTTCAAATTCAGTTAATAGTCCCGTCCTGGGCGGCCGATAACAAATTCCCAGGAGAAGCTTTTCTTTACTAATAGAGGTTATTTCAACAAAAAGATATTCAGGTTTGGCAGAGTAATCAGGTGGTGAGGTAAGTAATACGTTAGCTTTTAACCCATCCCTAACATAAAGTGCAACTCCACCTCCCGTTTTGTTCACTCTGTCATTTCGAATTAAAATATACCCTGGTATTTCAACTTCGTATGAGTCCAAACTAGGCTTAAGCCAAGTTTCTGAAACACCAATTAAGTCTAAATTTGAATGATCAAAAATTGCTCTAACCTCATCAATATGACACAGCAAGGATTGTGCATTAAAATGACAGGACTTAAGAGATTTGTGGTAGGGAGCAAGATAAGAGGCGAGAAGGTCAGCGGTGTTTGGAAGATTAGACGAGCAATCGTGCTCGGCGTCACAGTCGGCAACAAGTACAGCCACTACGAAACCATGGGTCCGTGAGCCAGCCGCGGACAAGGGCCAGAGGATGACAGGTCGACATACACACACACATACATACCCAAATTTACAATAATAGACATTGATTTAAAATTATAACAAAAAACGGAACGTGATGGCTCCTACGAACTATCATAAAAAACAAAACTATTTCTGAGGAATTTAGCAATCGTTTGTGCATTAAGTGCCATATGCGAATAATAAATTATTATTTATGACTTGATCTGAAATTAAAATAACAATAACGATACTATCACAAACATTAATTAATTAAATAATTTTGAATTAACTATTATGAGTGCATCTAAATTATTATAATTATATTCCTGCAATATAATATAAATATATACAAAAAACCGAATAAACAAAAATTGAAGATGACAAATTAAGACTAATTAATAAAAGTAAGTGAAAACCTACAATGTGTTCCCACATATACTCACTATACACCCCTGATAATGAAGTAAATCTCTACGTGTTAACACACGCAAATACACCACTTCACCACCAGAAAGGTAATACACACTTCAATGACTGTTAATTAACTTACACTATTAAATTATCATCAGTTATCTGAAACATTCAGAAATTTTAACAAAATAATTAATTAAAAAAAAAAAATATTGTACTCCCATTTAAAAATAAAATAAACACCATTAAACTTCCAGATAACATTCTATGTATTAGGCACAAACATAATAAAAGAGATAGTCAAATTTATTATAATAACCATATAAAAAGTAAATATAAATAAATTAAAATATTTTGAACTACAATTACACCTCATTTATTTGTAAGAATGTAACAAGTATTTTGTTTACTATGTAAATGGAAGTCAATAGAAATATAGCATCATAAATAATTTTCTAACGAAGGGTCAAGTATGCTTAATTTCAAAGAATACAAAAAACAAACAAAGAAAAACTATTATTCCAAAACATAATTAAGATATCAATATAAAACGAACAGTTCATATTTACTTCAGATCTTCCAGTCTGACAGCGGTGTGGATAGTTCTGCCGTTACCCTCGCCAGTCACCCACTTCACCCGGCCATCGTCAGTCCATGTGCAGCGCAGTCCATGCTTTTTTACGGCGGCCTGGAACACTTCCTGTCGCAAAGACGTAAGATCTTCTCTTATGGTGATACCAGTATTCTTTAATTTCTTTTTATTTTGAAAGACGCCACGACGGTCCCGATAGCTTGTAAAGCGGACGATAATCGGACGCTGGCGTTCTTTCCCGTCAGGACCAGGTATAGGACGTCGGCCGACTCTGTGGGACCGGTCAATGGCAGTGAGGGGAAGGTCCAAGCCCATTTTATTATTTACTATGTCCAGCACCAGTTGGTCAGTGTCCTCCTCACGAGTCTCTGGTACGCCAAAAACACGCAAATTTGTTCTCCTTTGGTATTGCTCCAGATCGTCCATGCGCAACTTATCTTTTAGCAGATCACCGACCTTACTCTTCAGAGACGTCACCTCATCCTCCAACTTTTTAATCTTCTCGTTAGCGGCACACATGGCAGCCGCTACCGACTCTTCAATGACGCCCTTCAATCTGTCTGCTAGTCTGTTTACAATTTGGTCGATAACTCCATCGCCAGACAGCTGTTTGGTGACCAACGCAGAAACAAACTAATTATCGGTATTAGACAAAGGCATTGTTTGTGAGCTCGAGTCCAGTTCCAATGATAATGATGTAAGGACGGCTCGTACTCCTGAGAATGTTAATTGCGTGCGTGAGGCTATAATACGAAGTCCACGAAAATCTGCAAAACGTCACAGTATAGAGCTCTGTCTTAGTGACCGAACCACAAGAAGGATCCTGAAGAATGATCTCCACTTTCATCCATTTAAAATGCAGGTTGTCCAAGCTCTCAAACCGCAACACTACATTAGCCGAGTACGCTTTTGTCAACAGTTATTAAATTTAATTGATCAAGATGGACAGCTGGTCCATAATTTATGGATGAGTGATGAGGCACACTTCCATCTTTGTGGGTATGTCAATAAACAAAACTTTCGGTTTTGGAGTGACAATAACCCAGGTAATCTTCACGAAAAGCCATTACATCACAAAAGGTAACTGTATGGTGCGCAATGTCCTCTCAAGGTGTGGTTGGTCCTTACTTTTTTGAAAGTGAAAACGGTAACACTGTAACAGTTAACTCTGAACGGTATGCTGAGATGTTGGTGAACTTTGCATTTCCTGCTCTTGACGAACATGTGAATGATCGGACATTATTCCAGCAAGATGGTGCTACTAGCCACACTGCTAACAATTCGATGGACTTGCTGAGATTGGCGTTTCCTGGTTGCTTAATTAGCAAGAATGGCGATATTCCTTGGCCTGCTTGTTCACCAGACTTGTCGGCTGCAGATTTTTTTCTGTGGGGTTATTTAAAGCTAAAGGTTTTTGAAGCAAACCCACCTAGAACTAGGGACGAACTGAAGGAGCGAATCCAACAGGAGATCAACGCCATTCCATTAGATATGCTACGCAGAGTCATGGGAGCCTTCACCAAAAGACTTGAAGAATGTGTTCGAAACGAAGGACGTCATCTTGGAGATATAGTTTTCAAAAAATGAACATTTTCATTTATCCTCATTAATTTCCACTATTATAGATTACATTTATGTAAAAAAGTTGAATAAATATTAATAATTAAAACTTTGAGAGTTTTTCTTAATCTTCCCGTTTCACTGCCGGACCCAGTACAAATTTTAACTGTTCATTTCTCAAGTATTTTCTATCTATCCGTATCGCACATATATTTGAAGAATAGGCATATGCTAGTATAGTAAAAGACAGTTTATAGTAGATAACTTATCAGTGAGCTACATGAAGTTTTTTTTCTAAAAACATATACACAAAAAGAAGACAGCCAGACACAAATCGAACAACCAAATATACCTTCAAAACAATGGAAAAATAACTCGCAACCCTGCAGAAGTAGCAGACTGCTTTAACGAATTTTTCTCCTCAATAGCACAAAGAACTCTCCAAAAGAGCCACTTGAATATTACAGATACTACAAACGAGGATCTGCCGCTGCTCACTAACAACACCTTCCAGTTCGAACCTACAACAAAGGAAGAAGTGGAGAAAACAATAGACTCCATGAAAACAAAAACTTCATCTGGCCTGGATAACATCTCATCAAAACTAGCAAAAATCTGTAAAGAAGAAATTTCTGATCCCTTAACACACATCATAAACATTGTCACGCCTGTCCGCATAAAACTTTGCTAGCTCAGGGAGAAGGGGTGGGGTTCTTCTAAGAGACAGGCCAAGTATAAGGGAAAAGTGTTTAGTAGCTATAACCCATTTAAATTTTTCCAAGTTCATCAATAGTAGCCAGGGATTAGGGCGCCACCTTGTTGACCTAAGAATGGCAGGACTCCAACAAGGAAACTTTCCTGCAGGTGTAAGATGTACTGATGATTGTAAAAGTTCCGTTCTAGCACTATATCATGAATTATGTAAATAAATAGTTCTCCCTGTGGTTAGCCAGGAGTTTAAAACAAAAGAAAACTGTTAAAATAAACACAACTACCTAAAAACAAAACAAAATAAATACTTATCCTCGTTACAAAATTTAAAAACACAACATGTTAGTGTGAACTGAAAAACTCAACTCTTTTATTCCCAAAACATAACTTATTGTTGAACAGAAAACAAATGTTAGAAACATACATATGAATAAATTAAGTTAAAATAAATAACAGCTGATCGTCTGTTTACAAATCGATCGTTCACACATAACAACTGTTTACCTCAAAGTCTTGACTGTAATACAACTCCATGCACAGCAAAAATTTATATGTCACAAACACTCCCCTTCCTCCAGAAAATTTCCCAAATTTTCTAATCCTGAACATACTTCTTCAGATCAGTGACATGCCAGTTACCAAGTGCTTTTCCTTTTAGATTGGCCAGAGAATATACTAAACTTGAGATTTTCCGTGTCACAACAAGTGGTCCAATAAAGCGGGGTGCCAAATTCGCCGAAAAGTGTTTAGAAGCATCCGACTGAGGGTAATTTCTTTTTAGCACAAGGTCATTAACTTTAAACTCTACGTGTCTCCTCCTAAAGTTGTATCTCTTGGCATTCTTCATATGCGCTTCCTTAAGTCTGTCAGAAACTTCTTGGTAGAAACCTTTTAGCTCCTTCAATTTTTCCCCATATTGCTGACAATCTTCAATATCTGGAGTATCCCCATCTTGCAGAACCTCGAAACCCGGACCGGAAATGGCAAGTTCCCTTCCAAAATTTAGGAACGCAGGAGTATGCTTTGTGGACTCATGATGAGCGGTGCGCAAGGCAAAACCAATCTGTGGAATATATTTGTCCCAATCACGGTGATTATCATTCACATAAGCTCTTAGCATAGACACGATGTCACGATTCACACGTTCAGCAGGGTTTGCCTGAGGATGTCGGCTGGCATTAAGCAGTATCTTACAGTTATAACTCCTTGCTAATTGGGTCACAGGTCTTCCAATATATTCTGAACCGTTATCGCAAATGATATATTTTGGTATCCCAAACATTAGAAATACATCATTTTCCAGGTGTTGCGCTACAAGTTTGGCTGTAGCTGCTCTAAGAGGACGTAAAATTGTAAATTTTGTAAATATGTCCGTAACAACAGAGAGATATTTGAATCCTTTCATGGATCGAGGTAGAGGCCCAATGAGATCAGCAGCCAACATCTTGAAAGGGGCATCCACACCACGGTAACTGCCCATCATGCCAGCTGGCCGTTGTTGGTCATATTTGGTACATTGGCAAACGTGACATTTTGAAATATAGGAAGCAATGTCCTTCCTCATCTTCGGCCAATAGAAACTTTGTTGCATCCTCTTGAAGGTCATCAATACGCCTTGGTGTCCACATGTTGGTGGGGCGTGGCAGCCTTCAATCGCCATAGATCGCAATTCTTTAGGTAGTACCAGTCGCCAAGTATCTTCATCGAGTGATGGGTCAAGCCCTTCAACTTTCTTCCAAAGTTGCTTACCTTCAATACGCCACTGACGATAACTGTCACATTGCTCTTTAACTCTTTTCAACATATTGTTGTACCACCGATCTTTCACCTCATTTGGTATTTCCATAACTGCAAACACAGTAGGCTGTTCAGGGCTTTTCTCCTCTTCAGAAATAGGCATGGAGTGGGACAACATATCTGGGACAATATTTTCCTTACCCTTACGATGGACTAGTTGAAAATCATAAGATTGCAAACGTGTAGCCCATCTAGCTAAACGTCCAACCGGATCTTTAAGGTTATTTAACCACAACAAACTATAGTGATCAGTGATCACTGTGAACCGGGTGTCTTCAACGTACGGTCTGAATTTCTCAATGGCCCAGATTACAGCTAGGCACTCGCGCTCAGTAGCAGAGTAGTTCTGCTCTTGTCTTATTAGAGTTCGGCTGGCATACGCGACCACCACCTCGCTTTGTCCACTACTCTGGCTAAGGACGGCTCCCAGACCATAGCCTGAAGCATCGCATGAGATAATGAAAGGTTTAGTGAAGTCAGGGCATGTCAAGATTGGAGCTGAGATTAAACAAGCCTTAATGTCCTGAAATGCTTGGTCAGCCTCTTGGGTCCACTCAAATTTTGAACGTTTTCTGAGGAGAGACGTGAGTGGGTACATTCTGCTGGCAAAATCTGGAATAAATCTCCTATACCACGATGCGGTTCCACACACTTGGCGGACTTCCTTCTGATTCTTAGGAACTGGAAGGTCCACAATGGCCTTCACCTTCTCTGGGTCGACGTGTAGACCCTCTTTACTAACTACATAGCCCAGGTATTTTAACTCACTTCTACAAAATTTACATTTTTCTTGATTCAAGGTAAGTTTAGCTTCACGGACTCGCTTAAATATTTCAGACAATATATCTAGATGCTTCTGAAAAGTGGGTGTGATTATAATTATGTCATCCAAATAGACAAACACGTATGGCTCTAAGTCAGGACCTAGCACATTGTCCACGAATCTTTGCCATGTAGCGGGTGCACCACAAAGTCCAAAGGGCATAGTGACGAAATGAAACAGCCCTCTTCCGGGAATGGTAAAGGCTGTTTTTTCCTTGCTGTTCTTTTCAAGTGGAATTTGCCAGTAGGCACTGCGAATGTCCAGACTGGAGATAAATTTGGCATCCCTAAGCCTGTCAAGGATGGAGGTTACGTTTGGCAATGGATAGGCGTCCTTTTTACTTACTGCATTAACCTTGCGAAAATCAACAACAAACCTCTTTGAGCCATCAGGCTTATCGATTAAGAAAATCGGGGAAGACCATTCACTCTTAGATGGCTCTATTATACCCAATTCTAACATTTGAGCCAATTCCTTGTCTATAAGCGCTTGCCTAGCTGGTGACACCGGAAAATACCGTTGTTTAATGGCTGGGGAATCTCCCGTGTTGATAACATGCTGAACTCGATCAGTGTGGCCTAATACTTTAGGTTCGTCCTTGAAAAAGCCGTCCACAATTTCCTTCAACCTAGCCTTTTCGTCTACGGATAGATGCTCCTCTGATCTGATACCATCAACAGAGCTACAAAATGCTGTACGCAGTTTATTTGCAAAATGCCACTCCCTATTGTGAAAGTCAGCAACAATATGCATGGCTTCCCAAAAGTCAATGCCTAATATCAAGGACTGATGTAAAGTTGGCACCACCAAAACCTTCAAATGCTCCGTCCTTCCTTTCAACGTGATAGGTAAGACCACGAACCCACTAACCTCATGACGCTGTGCATCCGCAGTTTCTACAAATTTATCATTAGTCAAGTGAAGATGAGCAGGGTAAGTATCAATAATCCACATCCCATCTTTGCCCAAAATGGTATGCGAGGCTCCTGAATCCAACAAAGCAGTAGTCTTTTTGCCAAACACTCGGACAGATAAGTACGGCCTAGGATCATTGATTTGGTTCTTAATCAAATAACTTAATTGGTTAGTAGTGGAATGTTTCTGGGAATCAGCTTCAATTACTTCACTGATTCCCTGCTCTGCAAGTTTTTTGGACGGCAAGAAACACAGTCTCTCTTTAAGGTATCATCTTTTCCACAGCCATAGCAAAATTTCCTCCTGGGCCTATGACAATCTTTGAACCGGTGACCAACTGTTCCACAATTCCAACAGGTGATGTCAGAATGGCTACCAGAGAATTTATGTTGCACGCTAGCTACTCTATCTGTGACTACTCTTCTATTCCGATGGGGTTCCCAGTAAGCTAGATCAGGTTCCAATGCAGAATCAATCCTGGGAGAAGGTCTAGGCCTTGAAGTTCGCAAGCGACCTGTTTCTGCTCGACGTCCCATAAAACGCAGATCATCTAGACTCTTAATATCAAACAATGCAAGTCTGTCCTGCAGCTGTGGGTGCAAATTATTAAAGATATGGGCCAGACGAGTCGATTCTGGAATCCGGACAGATAGCCTACCGTACAAGCCTTCCATAGCTGCCATGTACAGGTCAATAGATTCTTGTTCTCCTTGGACTCTGTTGAAAATTTCTTGCTGAAGTCGGAAGTCGTAGTCAGGGGGCTGAAATACCTCTCGCAGTTCCCTAGATAACTGTGTCCATGAGTGAATCCTACTGGTAGAAGCTCTGTACCAAACAAGAGCGGGGCCAGAGAAAAGATCAACAGCTGATTCAAAAAGTTCACTATGAGTAACTCCGCGAGCTCTGCGCAGTTCCTCAACACGTTCCAAAAAGGCAGCAACACTAGATCCATTATTGTCAAACTTGATTCCCCACTTGTAAACAGGAACATACTTAGGACGGACACCAGGACCAGAAGTTTCCCTGAGAGGATTGGGATCCATTACTTCCTCAACATGCGCAGAATTTGAGCTGTTAACTACCGCAGACTCTTTCCTAATTTCAGTAGGTAGGCTGAGCCGCTGTACAGGTAAATTACGTTCCATATTAGCATCTGAACGAAGACTAAGATTACGAAGAGTGGGCAAAACATAGCCACCAGTATTACTATCACCTTCCTTCCCACAATCAGTTGTGGACGGTGCAGAGAGATGTGTAGAAGGAATGACAACCTTAGCCGTATCCACCTTATCGCCTTTCCCACCTGAAAACTGGGCCTTAAGAGAGTCTATTATTTCCTTAGTTTTAGCTTGTAACTCCGATTTGTCACTCTCTTGGTCGTTGTCAGCATCTGCAGCAACTGGAATCCTTCCAATACGCAAATAAAGATGAAACAAGCGAGCAACTATACGGTGGTATTCATTGTCATGAAAATTACCCTCATAATCAACAACACAAGTCGAGAAGCTTTGCCTCACATTCCTTCAGCTCCTGCGAAACATCTAAGGAATTGACCACAGTTACGCTAATTTCCTCATTATTAGCCATGCTTTGCTGTAATCGCCTTCTACGTTCATTGGCATTACCATCAGTATTTAAACCTCTGATCTTAAGTTCATATTCTACCTCCTGCTTGCGAAGATGATACACATTCATGTTGATAATTGACACCAAGTTCCAGAGTGAATCAGAAAATTGCATATACTTTTTACAAGACACTTATATAAAAACACAAGACACTTTATGCTTTATAAAATATCTGATAATATATCTTAATTCTTCTATTGTTTCCAAAACCTATAACACAGGCCCCACGTTCGTGCGCCATTTGTCACGCCTGTCCGCATAAAACTTTGCTAGCTCAGGGAGAAGGGGTGGGGTTCTTCTAAGAGACAGGCCAAGTATAAGGGAAAAGTGTTTAGTAGCTATAACCCATTTAAATTTTTCCAAGTTCATCAATAGTAGCCAGGGATTAGGGCGCCACCTTGTTGACCTAAGAATGGCAGGACTCCAACAAGGAAACTTTCCTGCAGGTGTAAGATGTACTGATGATTGTAAAAGTTCCGTTCTAGCACTATATCATGAATTATGTAAATAAATAGTTCTCCCTGTGGTTAGACAGAAGTTTAAAACAAAAGAAAACTGTTAAAATAAACACAACTACCTAAAAACAAAACAAAATAAATACTTATCCTCGTCACAAAATTTAAAAACACAACATGTTAGTGTGAACTGAAAAACTCAACTCTTTTATTCCCAAAACATAACTTATTGTTGAACAGAAAACAAATGTTAGAAACATACATATGAATAAATTAAGTTAAAATAAATAACAGCTGATCGTCTGTTTACAAATCGATCGTTCACACATAACAACTGTTTACCTCAAAGTCTTGACTGTAATACAACTCCATGCACAGCAAAAATTTATATGTCACAACATATCCTTACAACATGGGATTTACCCTGCAAAACTAAAAACAGCAAAAGTTTACCCAAAATATAAAAAAGGACCAACCACCGACATGGCCAGCTACCGACCAATATCACTCATATCCACCTTCTCCAAAATCATCGAAAAAATAGTACTAGAAAGACTTTTACAATGTCTTGAACACAATAACCTACTAACTAAACATCAGCATGGTTTCATGAAAGGGTGATCCACAACCACAGCCCTAATACAACTTATAGAACACGTCATAGACAAACTGGAAGAAGGCCTCACTGCCACTAGTCTATTCCTAGACTTTACAAAAGCATTTGACTGCTTAAATCACAAACGCCTTCTTCAAAAACTAAAAAGCATGGGCGTAAAAGATAAAACTGCAGACTGGTTCTGGAACTACCTGAACAACAGGAGACAATTGGTGGAAATCCAATACACTAAAAACAACTTACTAGAAAAAGTTCAGTCGAAAACTACCGACATACAGATGGGAGTGCCACAAGGATCAGTGCTGGGCCCGGTCCTGTTCCTACTGCTTACAAACGACCTGCCCGACTACCTACAACGCATCTGTCACACAACCATGTACGCAGACGACACTGTCATAACAATATCTAACAAAACCATGGAACAACTCGCCAGAGGTCTAATCAATACCCTGAACACAACAAAGCAATACTGCATCTCAAACAACTTAGTGCTGAATGACATTAAAACTGTCCAAATAAACTTCTCTACCAGGCACAAAAACATGCATCTTCCAATCACTGGCCTGGAAGCAAAAACCCAAACAAATCACCTTGGTATATTAATCGATGAACACATAACCTGGAAAGCACACACTGAACAGCTTTGCAAAAAATTGAGCACCAGCATAGTTGTAATACGCAGAATTAAACAGATTAGCAATAAAGACGCAGCTAAAACCGCCTACTTCTCACTTTTTGAGACACACCTTAGATACGGTTTAGCACTATGGGGAGGAACAGCCAACTGCAACATGGAAAAGGCCCTCAGGCAGCAAAAACTCTAGAAGGACTAAGAGCTCTAGAAGGACTCCAATACCAAGAAAGCTGCCGAGAAGCATTTAGAAAATTGAAAATCCTCACAGTGATAAACCTGTACATTCTAGAAGTAATTCTGCATGCAGTACATTCAAGGAAAACCAGAAATAGAGACCTCCACCAATATCACACACGCCATGTCCTTGACTTCACACTTCCTGTACACCACCTGAGCCTCTCAGCAAGGAAACCATCATATAAAGGAGCGACCTATTTCATTAAACTTCCAGAAGCTCTAAAGAATGAACCACCCAAACGTTTAAAAAAAGCACTAACAGCCTGGCTACAGGAGAGACCCTTTTACTCAGAAAGCGAATTTTTAAACATGTAATTAGAATAAGCAATGTAATTTTTATACAACCTTGGAATTTGTATGAATGACGCATGTACTGTTCTCAACGAATATGTCAATAAAGTATTTTGTCTATTGTCTATACTAACAAACGTGTGGCTCCTTTGGACATGTCTTGCAGAATGTTGTGCATTCCCTTTTTCCACCAAGTGTCTTTCTGTTTCTACAAACTATGCTGTCTCTAGTTATAAAAAAAAAAAAAAAAAAAAAAAAAACTGTTGTGGAGAATAACAATTTTCATTCAACCTCTTTGTCTAAAAATATGAAGGGCATCTATACTTTCTGATTGTTTTGCACAAGTGCATTTAAATCTTAACAATTGTATCCCTTTTAAGGTTTTTTACTAGATGTATTGATATTCCATATTACTAAGTTTATTATATGTTGTAATTTTTAATCCCACCAAAGTTCATTAATTTAATTAATTATATCTTGATTTATGTTGCAGGCTGACCAATTACTGACCAATTTTTGTGATACTTTGATGCCTTCCAAGATTAGGATGGTCTGGCTACTTGGCAAGCAGCTATTTGTAATTATGTAATTTATTTAAATTATTATTTCTATATAAGTTGTATTATTGTACTGTTGAATATCTGCACATAACTTACATTATAAAGTGTAATAATATTGAATGTGTTTTATTATATCCTTTCAAGTTTCTTTTTAATTGGTCTTTAATACATGAATGATATCCTTAAAAATTACTCAGAACAGTAACTTTTCCTCTAGTTGTAAGAGGCAGTTTATGACAAAAGAATTGTTTCACAACAAAATTGTGTCCTATATCTTGCTGCAATCCTGAGATCTGCAGGATACAGAGTGAAATTTGTGTTCTGAGATAGAAGTTAATAAATATAAAAATAATACCTTGACAGTTTATACAACAGAAAGACTATCTATTTAGAAGATTAGTATTATTTATACTCAAGAATTATCACAAAATGTAAAAAAAAGTAGAATGTAACAATGTTATTTGAATTTTTTTTTATATAAATACATACAGATGTTATGTTGATAAAAATTAAACCTTACACAACAACAGGATCTAGTTAACTCTGTAGCTGTTAAATGCCAATTTCCCATGGAAAACACGATTTTACATAAGTGAAACAAATAAGGAACTGATTGATAATCCCAACAAAGTAAGTAACAGCGTGAGAATTGTGGGCCTATCCTGATAGTTATGGGGCTGTTCTTGACAATAATTCCGACTTGTGATGGTTAAGTAATTTGTAAAACTTTTTACCTTCGTGTAAATATATTATTTATGATGTATTTTATCTTCAGATTAATTTTATTTTTAAACATACAACAATGGTATTTGCGGTTATTTATTTCATTCACCGGTCAGTCACCAGTAAACACTTCACCCAGTGAAAACTCTTGATTTTAGTAACTAGCGACTGATTGATGACATAAATAGCCTCATAGGTTTTAATTTTTATTTTTTATGGTTGGTATTTTATAATCATCTTACAGCTTACTGTTGTTCGTTGGTTGGACTTTTCATTTGATCGATAGTGATGTTTAAACTAAAAATTTATCGGCGGGAGTCTACTTTATTAGGTCTTAAAGAGGTAAGTTAATAGTTAACATGTTTCTTTAGATTTAGGAGTCCCAATGATTGTAAATGAGGGATATTAAAATGCTCCATTTTGCTTATACTTAACCAAAATGTAGAAGCATTTCTTTGTCAGGCTGCACCTAAATCTATTGTCCCAATGATTGTATATGAGGGATATTTCAACATGCTCCATTTTGATTACTAACCCAAAGTGTAGAAGCATGTATGTATGTTGCAATTTCACAATAATTTGTTGACAAATAAAAAAGTTATGGCAATTTTTATGTTGTTCAAAACAGATGTAAAACAGCTGTTTTCTGACATTTTTTGGAATGTTTCGTATCAAAATATAACTAAATATCATACAAACATATCAAAATCATGGTTTTTATATAAAAGTATAAGTTAAAAAAATTAGAAGATAATTCTAAATCAATACGATTTTTTTAATGAATTTTGTTTGTGCCGTCCTGTTAACACAGGACACTTAATCCATAGTTTTTTGGATGTCTGGATAACAGGACGTTAGCAATAAAAGGGTTAAAGCAAGCAACACTATCTTCTAATATGAATATGTATATTTTAACTTGAAATGTTTGAATTATTTTTATGAACATAGGTTGCACATTCAATTATATAAACAGAAGCTAACCTAAGGATATTTGAAATAATCTGGAGGTGATTTAATATGTGGAATTTGCAAATTGTTCTAATTGCATTTTTTTTTAGTAAGAATACTTTTTTTCTTCATGGCTACTGCTCCAAAAATAACTCCACATGTTAAATATGTATGTATTTATGTGTAATATATCATTATTATTGCATCCATATCACAACATTTAAATAGAATTAATTGTATTGATAAAAACATTCCAGAGCCACAAATTGTTTTACTGCATTTATATTTTAAATGAGGCATCCATGATAAATTAGAGTTATTATGATTCCAAGAAATTTCCTTGTATCACTAATATTGATAATATGATCAATATAATATATAGGGTGTCTCACGAAAGGTTTCTCAAATGCATTGTGGGCGATCCATTCGACCAAAATCATTGCTGTAAAGTTCCCCCCCCCCCCCCCCAAAATCATATGCGTATGATAAAATAAAATATTTTCATTATTGTTAGACTTCAGCATTGACGATCCAGGGTTTGAATCGTAAAATAGTTTAATGCAAACATATAGCATGTGACATATCATAATAAAGGTATTACCGCCCTGAGTATTTTGTGTAATCAGATTTTTAGTTTTACTTATCCGTTTCAAAATGGCGGCCAAAAGTATGTAAAAAATAGAAAATTTTTGTTTTTATCACTAATTGCACAGCTTAATCTTAATATGAAATCCAAACATAGTTCTGAATTTCTAAGAAAATGCTCTTTAAAATTATACCCAATATGGCTCAATTTTACTATATTATATCAAATTTTTTTAATTTTTGACAATTTTGAAAACGTCAAAAATCTTAAATAAGAAGACCTGTCTTGTTGCATACCAAATAAAAGAGCGTAAAAAAAATGGAAAAATGTTTATAACTAAGCACTAGGTTTATCTTGAATTATAACAAAATTGTGGATAAAAACATTTAAATTTGTTGTTATGATCTGGTTTAACTAAGCAAGCTGATTCATTTGTCCTCTTCACTGTAATAGGTGCTCAAAAAGTCCACCACCTACTTCAATACACTTTTCAATCCTTGTAGGGAAAGTTTCAATAGCATGGATTACTTCTTCCCTACTTATTTGTGCACAAGCTTCTCTTATTCAGTCTTTCATATTCCCTCTTGATATAGGAGCATCTTGATACAAAATATCCTTGATTCTAACCCACAGATAATAGTCTATGCAAGTAAGATCTGGAGATCTCGCCGGCCAGGGCACTGGACCCTCTCTCCCAATCCAATGTTCTGCAAACATAGCAGTGAGAGTGAATCTTACGTCACGGTGGTAATGTGCTGGACACCCATCTGCATGAACCACATTTGTCGCTGTATTTCTACAGGAATATCATAAAGTAAAACTAAAAATTAATTGTTTAGGAAGTTGTACAATTCCCCTGTTAAATGTCCATCAAAAAAGTAAGGACCAATTATTTGGCCATCGAGTATGCCACTCCAGATGTTCAGTGACCATTGCCTCTGGCGATTCACCTCCCTAACCCAATGAGGAGTAGTAGGGCTCCAATAGTGCATGTTAAGTTTATTAACTTAACTTGTCCATTATTTTTAAATGTGGCCTCATCAGTAAAAAAAAAAAAAAAATAAAATGAAATTCTAGAATACTGTTAATCATTTGTTGGGCCCATAGTGAGAAGTTAATGCGGTGCAAACTTAAGAATTCTTACACAAATTAATCGAAACTTTCAGTATAGAACTACAACTGCAAGGTTTGTATAAAATATGTTTGGTTACAAGCAGTAAAAGTAATAGAGAACACATACTTTGTTGCAACAATGGGCAAAATCAGCTGATCGCTTTAATCAGCTGATAAAAAGCAGTGCACTGTATGTCCAAACATACAAAATGCCAACAAATTTAAAGTTTTTAGCCACAATTTTGTTATTATTCAAGATAGACCTATTGTTTAAATATAAAAGTTTTTCAGTTTTTAGGCACTTTTATTTGGTATGCAACAAGCCTGGTCTTCCTATTTAAGATTTTAGGCTTTTGGGGTGTTCAAAATTGTAAAAAAATAAAAAAAAAGGATATAATATTCTAAAATTGAGCGATTTTGGGAATTATTTTAAAGAGAATTTTCTTAGAAATTCTGAACTATTTTTGGATTTCATAATAAGATTAAGCTGTGCAATTAGTGATGAAAACAAAAATTTCCTATTTTTTACATTCTTTTGGCCGCCATTTTGAAACGGATAAGTAAAACTCAAATCCGATTACACCAAAATACTCAGGGTGTTAATACCTTTAATTTGATATGCCACATGCTATATGTTTGCATTAAAATATTTTAAGATTCGAACCTGACCCTCAATGCTGAAGTCTAACAATAATGAAAATATTTTTATTTGATTCTACGCATATTATTTTGGGAGGGAAAACTACAGCAATGTTTTTAGTCGAATGGATCGCCCACAATGCGTTTGAGGCATCTTTTGTGAGACCCTATATATCAGGGTGAGTCATGTGAGGTGTCCTAAATGGACAACGGAAGAACAGTGTGAGCTATAATATCACAGCAGCTGCCATTTTGATGATTCTAGCCAATGGGGTCACATGATCATAGGCCTATAAATTGAGTTGTTGAACACCATTTTTCATTCTTTTGTGAATCCCTCTGCTCTGGGGAAGGTGAGCGTGGTTTAACGAAATGGATCACCATAATATTTTTACATTTTGTACTTGTATTGTAATATATTTGTGCATTTTGTGCTTATATTTTAATAAATTTGTGTTGTGTGACTTTACTGTATATGTACCAACACATATTATGGTTAAAAAAAAAACTATAATAAAACTGACATTAACTAACCCCACTAAGTCATATGTAGAGAATTCGATGAAAATTGTTTAATTTCATTCTATTTACAGAATATGCCAAAAATGTTGGTTCGGATTCCAAATCTCAAAATGTTTAAATTCAAATGTATGTCACATTTTACATCATTTTAAAGCTCCTTTAAAAAGAAATGTTCTGATAAAAAAAATGTAAAATTTTTTAATCATTTCTAAATGGTGGACCAAAACATAAAAAATTCGACCATATGCAAAAATCACTTATTTTTTCTGTTTTTTGTAATAGAATATTTAAACTAAAAAATTCTAATTATTTAGTAACTTTCCTACAAAATGACATGCCACATTCAAAATTCACTATTAAAAAAAATTTTTACCTCCAAAGATTTAAATATTTTGAAAAAGTTAAAAAGCTGGTAACTCAAAATTCATAAAATGAAAAGGTATGTCATGTCGTACCTCATTTTGAAAGTCTTTTAAAATAAAATTTTTTTACATTAAACCATTTGTCCATTTCTAACCGTTTTGGAATAGAGCTCAAGAACTGCTAATTTAACAAATTTACAATGCTGAAACTGTATACTTTTGTTCTATTATTAAAAACTATAATAACACTCAGTCTATTTATTGACTTAATTTAGGCATCAGAGGCAGCATAAAAAGTCTCAGATCATTTTTTATTATAAATAATGTTCAACAATAAAATAACATCATAACATGATATAAATATTAAAAATTGCTTACTAGTAGGGGAAGGCAATATGAGCGGCGTCTGTTGAAAAAATAATGTTTTGATGTTTATGTTGTTGTTATTTATTTATTTGAAAAAATCATCTGAGGCTTTTTATATTGCTTCATTATGTCTGTTGATACCTAAATTAAGTCAATACATACACTGAGTGTTATTATATTTACTAATAATAGAACAAAAGTAAACAATTTCAGTATTGAAAATTTGTTAAAATAACAGATTTTAGCTCTAAATCCAAAACAGTTGGAAATGGTTTAAATGTAAAATAGTTTTATTTTTAAAAGACTTTCAAAATGAAGTACGACATGACATACCTTTTCATTTAAGAATTTTGAGTTACCAGCTTTTTAAATTCTCAAAATATTTATAATTTTTGGATGTGAAAAATGTTTTGAATATTATAATGTGGCATGTCATTTTGTAGGACAATTAATAAATAATTAGAATTTTTTAGCTTAAATATTCTATTGAAAAAAAAAAAGAAAAATAGAGTGATTTTTGTAAATAGCTGAATTTTTTATGTTTTGGTCACCATTTTGGAATGGTTAAATATTTTTACAAAATCTGTTCACCAAAACATTTTTTTTAAAGGAGCTTTAAAATAATGTACAATGTGACATACGTTTGCATTTTAAAATGTTCAGATTTGGAATCTGAACCACTAGTTTTGGTATATTCTGTAAAAAGAATGAAATTAAACTATTTTCATTAGATTCCCTACATATGACTTAGTAGGGTTTGGAGTTGTCAGATTTGTTATAGCTCACACTGTTCTCCCGATATCCATTTACGTGACTCACCCTGTAATGTGGAAGAAAAGTCCCGGAACAGATTTTTAATTTTTGAAAGATTACAGATTAAGCAATAAAACTTGGCACTTCAATACTGCACCTGTTAATCTACTTTTTGATGTAACTACGGTACCATTTTTCTGTCATATCAGGGGGAAGTCCCGCAAGGAGTCAGAAGAAAATATTAACTGGGAGCATAGGTCAAGTATCAAATTAAAGGTCTACAGTAGTAGAACATAAACCCACAAACCCAACCTCAAAAGGTTCGCTCTTTAAAAAATGGCGATGATTTAAATTTTTAAAACGATACAATGAAAGTCCTGTTTTAGTCAGTTTATTATTCTTTTCTTAGCTTAAGCTGGGAAAGTTAAACTTTGTAAATGCCTACTGGACTTAAGAAATAGTTTTTTTAGGATAGTTGGTGACTTCAAATCCAATGGATGATGGTCCACCAGAAGGTCGATACAGATATTAAAACTAGCATAGGTCAAGATGTACATCATTTTAAAGGGATCATCTATCACAGATGAATACCACAAACAGCACTTAAAATGGTTGATCCATTGTAAAATGGCAGATGTTAAAAATTTGAATGGAAATAAGTTATGCTTACCAAATATTTTTTGAGTAAATTTTCGAATTGTTAACTCTTTTCCATGTATTAGCACCAGAAGCCTCTTGCTAGCCTAGTGGTTGGCATGTCTGCTTCATATGCAGATGGTCACATGTTCAAATCCCAGGAGTTCCACTTAAATTTGCCATAGGGGTTTGTACCGTTGTCCCTCAACAACGTTTGAATAGTATGTTCAAAATGCCATTGGCGTAGAAAGTAAAAAAAAAATAAAAGTAAAATTATGTACATCTTGTTTGTCCTATGCTAGTTTTAATATTTTTGTTGAAGTCCTTGTGGACCATTATCCATTGGCTGTGAAAAATCACCAACTATCCCAAAAAACTATTTCTTAAGTCCAGTAGGCATTTACAAAGTCTTAACTTTCTCAACTTTGAAAAGAATAATAAAACGACTAAAACAGAATTTTCATTTTATCTTTTTCAAACTTTAAACCAGCGCCATTTTTTAAGGAGCAAACCTTTTCATGTGGGTTTATGTTCTACTACTGTAGACCTTTAATTTGATGTACTATTTGACCTTGATGTACTACTTTAATTTGATGTACTACTTAATTTAAGATTTTCTTCTAATTCTTTGTGGGCTATCCGCCTGATATGACAGAAAAACGGTAGTTACATCAAAAAGTAGATTAATAGGTCCAGTTTTGGTGTGCCAAGTTTTATTGCTTTGTCTGTAATCTTTCAAAAATTAAAAATTTGTCCAGGACTTTTCTTCCACACTGTATAACCTTATATATAATACGTGAAGCCGTTTTTTGTCAATGTAACTCCTCCCTTATTTCTCGACCAATTTAAACGGTTGAGATATAAAAAAATTACCTCTGTAGCTGTGCAATAAGGTCTTAATTCTTCAATATTTTCACCCTGAAAGATGTGGGAAGCCTTCAATGTATGTTTTCTTGCCATAAGAATAACACGAGGAGATATTTAAATGAACCGAACAGCTGTTCAAATGTAAATAATGATATTCAAAAAGTCTTAACAGCTCTTGGAATGTAAACAATGGTGTATGTAGTAATAGTGAGAAGGTTAGATCTGTCATAATTTTAAACCAAGGAAGGATGTAAGCATGGTTTTGTTCACATTCGATTATAGGTAGGGCTCCGCTAAACTGTACTTGAAGGTTTCAGTTGTAATTTAATGCAGTTATTTTAGTTATTTAAACAAATTAAATTAATAGGTAGCAACATAAGTAATGTGAGTGAGATACTGTAAACAAATTTAATTTTCTGGTTTTAAGTTATACAGTTAACCTACTATTGATACAATACTTTCTTAAACATTCAAGCATTGGAAATCTCCAAATATCATCTACACATCATGAACAATACAATGCTAATAAATAACCTCAAACAACAACCTACTATTATTTGTAGTGAAAATTCACAGCCGGAGGCCGAGGTGCAACAAGCGCAGCGAGTTTCGGGGTTGGCACGCAAAGCGTGCAGGGGTGTCCCCTAGTAAATAAAATAATCATATACAGATTTTTAACACATTAAGGTTTTTTCCCAAATGATATTAGTTGAGTTTCTGAATTATTGGTTAGTAAGCCATCATCATTGAGCCATTCAAGAACTTAAGAAGTTGAATATATGAACTTATTTCTAATTCTCAATTATCCAAATAAGAATTAAAAAATGTAGTGTTATTTGTAATATAATTTTTATTTTAGTATTATTCATCATTATTATTTCATCAAAATTATTATGATTATTTTCACAATTTCCAAAATATTTTTAGATTTATTGACAGTTTGTTTAACTAAGCTGCTATAGTACTTTTGTTTTGCCATTTTTAAAACAAAATTGTAGATTTGTTGGTAACTATTAATGAAGTTTCTAAAATCTTTAGATTTATCTGTTTTTCAATGCAGTAATGTATAAATATTTCAGGTCTTCTCTTGATGTAATAATTCTAATTTTGAACATAATACTTTTTTAATTTTGATTTTTATGCAATTAATGGAAAACACTTTAAATGAGATACAAAAGTCTCATTAAAATTGTCGTCTTGTTCATAAAGTTTGTTATCATTATAAACTTAATTCTGAGATTCATCATAAAGCATTGTTTGAAATTTCTTTGTATTTATAGTGCTGAAATTACTTATCATCATAATGTAATTTTTTTATGTTATTATCAATTAAGACTGAAATTAATTGACTTTAGTTATGAGATATTGAATATATTATATATTTCAGTTTGAATAATAACAATAATTAAATCAAAATACATTCAGAGTGAAATACATTAGCATGCATAAAATGGAAGAAAAACACTGATGTTAGGTAAATTATTTCTAAAACATTTTGTTACTTAAATATCCATTAACAATTTTCATTTTCAAACTATTAGTTCTATTATAATTAATTTAAGTTTTACAAATGGGGTTTTCCTTAAACATTGAAGTTAAATATAGTTGTGCCAATTTTTAAAAAAGGTTCATCAGTTAAATTTGATAATCTAAGACCAATAAGCCTTTTATCCATATTCTCAAAAATTTTTGAAAAACATGAAATTACGCTTACAGTAGAAGTCCGATAATCTGGCATGTTCGGGACCGGCTCGGTGCCGGACTACCGAAAATTCCGGTCCCCTTCCTTTTAGTGTAGGCTTTGCCGTAAAACAAATGTATGTAAATTATTTACATACATGCATACATAAATCGCAATTATAAGAACAATTAGGATAATAATTAAACTACAAATACAGTATAAAACAAAGTTTATTTTACATTTCAAAATTAATTATGTACACGTTCTGTAAAACATATTTCACTAAGATTCAAAAAAGTCACGAATGTCTTTTTGTTTTCTTGACTTTTGGCGTTTAGAATAAAATTCATTTCTAATGATATGTAAATCAATAATTTCTGAAGCACTGCAGCTAGTACCAGCCTCAGCAAAAGAGATAAACTTATTCAGTGATTCTGCAGCTTCTGCCCAGCTGATTTTTTCCTTTTCTTCTGTTTCGGCATCTGAGTCACTGTCTTCAAGATTTTGAGTAGGCTGAAGGTTTACTACACTGTTGATAATGTCCCCATCGGTTAGTTCTTGTTCAACAGGCTCATTCTCGTCGATTAGAAGCCACTCCTCTACCTCATCTTCAGGCAGTTTTTTCAAGGGATTTTCAGCACTTCAAACGACATCCAAAACTTTGGTCAGAGCTTCTTGATGGTTTTCTTCCTCATCAGTCTGTAGAGCTAGGTCAGATGCAGGGTTTGCAGCTGGCCAAAGTTTTCTCCAGCATTTTTGTAGTGTTGTATTTTTTACCTGGTTCCAAGACAGTGCAATAGCATAGACGGCATCTTTTACGGTAAACCTTTTTTGAAAATCAGTCACGTCACAGTCGGCATTTAACAGGCCTTGAATAAATGACTTTCTATAAAAGCATTTAAAATTTTGAATAACCCCTTGGTCCATGGGTTGAATCAAAGATGTTACGTTAGGTGGGAGCAGAGTAGCAACAATATTTCCAGAAACTAACTCATCTACTGGCGGGTGGGCTTTGCAATTGTCCAAAAGAAGGATGGCTTTAGTATCTTCTGATAGACCAAGGCTTTTGAAGGATTCCTTGACCTGAGGCACAAAGTGGTGAAGAAACCAGTCTTTAAAGAGGGCGGCAGTCATCCATGCATTTGATTGAGCATCGTATTGGACAGGCAAGTGTGTAACATTCTTAAAAGCCCTGGGATTTTTAGATTTACCTATCACAAAAGGGGTCACTCGGTGGTTTCCAGACGCATTAGCACATAGCAAAACGATTAATCTGTCTTTGTTTTTTTTAAAACCCTTGGCTGCTTTCTCTCTTCCCCTAGCTAGTGTAGATGTTGGTAAACATCGCCACAATAGCCCTGTTTCATCAGCATTATAAATCTGTTCAGGTGTTAAATCAGCCACGATTTTCTCAAACTCGTCTTTGTATTTTTCTGCAGAGTTTTGGTTTGCTGAAAGTGTTTCTCCAGTTACATCAAGTCTTCGAATTCCATGCCGAAACTTAAAGTTTCTGAGCCAACCATCAGAATAATTACATTCACTTTCACCAACACCCAAATCTTGGCCGAATTTCTTTGCCTTCTCAATAATCATTGGCCCTGTTACCAGCTTTCCTTCAGAACATACTGCACTAAACCATTTGAACAATACACTATCTAGCTGTTCCAGTTTTGGTTTTTTTAATGTTTGTCTAGAAGCCAATTTTTCAGTTGTTACCGATTGAGAAGCAAACTTCATTAGTTCATGTTTTTGTTTTTTAATGTCATAAATAGGTGATGAGCCAATATTAAATTCATTCATTAAAACATTTCTATTCTCACCTTTTTCTAGCCGTTTGATGATGTCTAGTTTCTGATTGAGAGTGTTACGTGTTTTCGTTTCTCTCCTTTTGAACTCAAAGGCTTAGGTTTTGAAAACATGGTCACTGTACAGTTAGAACGAAACTCAGTTTGTTTGTAAACACTTTCAAAAGTTACATACGTCTCTACAGATGTACTGTATTACAGTAGAGTACTGAGACATAGTTTACTGCGATGTGAAAGGACACAAAACAACAACAACGCACATACAAAAAAATGACTTAGACGCTTCGTGATTAATTAACTGTGCTGCACTGCACCTGTATTTGTTGTGACAGCTGAGACTAGCCGGCCGGTTTCCGAATAATACCGAGCGCTTCCGGATGATCCCGAACTACCCCTAACGCTTCCGAATAGCTCTCGAGCGTTTTTATTTGCTTTAAAGACACAATTTTGGAGAAAACCAAAATTTTTTCAATTTTCCGGAGCGATGCCGGACTATCGGGCATTCCGGACTGTTGGATGCCGGACTAATGGACTTCTACTGTACTAAAATTTTTAGACGGATTAAATTTTTTAGCGTTAACCAGTATGGTTTTAGGAAAGGCAAATCGACGGAAGACGCTTTGTTGAATGTCTCAGACCTGATTTATAAAAGTTTTAATAACAAAAATAAAATCTCTGGTATTTTTATTGATTTTAAAAAAGCTTTTGACTTAGTTAACCATGAAATACTTTTAGATAAATTACAATCAATTGGTATAAGGGGAATAGCACAAGATTGGTTTCGAAGCTTTCTCACAAACCGCAAGCAAAGGGTAAAAATTTGTGGTACTCTGAGTTCCCCCTAACTGTTCCAGCAAGGGTCCTCAGGGTTCCATTTTGTCTGCTACCCTTTTCATAATTTTTATAAACAATTTGTTAGAGAGGGGATTTTACGGAAAACCTAGTTGCGGACAATTTTGCCATATTTCATTCTGAAAATAACTCTCAACAAATTTGGACTAATCTGACGGACGATATACGGGTTTTAAGAAAGTGGTGCGATAAAAATAAAATGGAAATTAATGTA
>JAQJVL010006276.1:0-30088 GCA_035578905.1 Stictocephala bisonia
AGATGTAATTTAGTTTTTAGCACTTGAAAAAGGTTTGGGTTTTACCAAATTGAAACGTCGTGATTGATAATTTTTACGTAATGATGGCAAATGTCCAACTACCTTTGTCTCCATCTGATACTCCATCATTAACAAATTTCAAAAACATTATTACATTTTTATTTGCTATACATCCATAATATATGAGATTCGGGGAATCAATGGTGATACAATTATTTCATTCGGATAATTTTATGATTTAAAAAAAAAAACCTTGCAAAGTGCCTAAAACCTAAAAAGAGACCACCACCACCAGGAACGTACCCAGAACTCAAAACTTTTTTTGTAGTGGCGTTGTGCCTTTTGACTGAACACGACAGAAGGGGGAACGTGTGTGACGTCACTGGCCTTATCCACCATTTTCAAGAATACCACAACTGTTAATGTAATAACAATAATATAATAATTAATATGATTGTTTTCACATCTCTGACGTTTTATTAAAACATTAAATTGTAATGAAATCTAAACTAGTTCAATCTGTTTCATGACGAGCATACAAATAAAAACTAAGAAATCGTTTTATTGTAGTATACAGTAAACTCAATGAGAAAAGACCCTTGTAAAACTAATGACAAGAAAGAGTCAGAATAAGAGACAATTTTAAATTTCTTATTTTCAGGTAAAAACTTTAAGTGTGAATGTTGTAGGTATTCAGTTAAATTATATTTTTTAATTTAAACATCTTTTAGTGAAATTGACAGTTCCTTTACAATTCTTAAACTTTGGTTTCATTTAATCCTGACTCTGGTTCACCTATCAAATCAAGTTCCTATTTGCGATATGTGTCTATACAGAAACTTGTTATTGTAGAATTATCTAATTACAATGGTGAAAATATATTTAGTAAAAAATTATTTGAAGTCATGTAATGAGAAAAATACTTTTGATATAGAAGTGATTCTCAAAATTTGTTATATTCTACAGAACTAAAAAACAATAAATTGTGTGGATTTGTAAAAGTTACGAGGACAATATAATATATTAACATTAATCTTATAAAAGATTTTTGTTCTATATGTATGAACCAGTTTGAGTGGTTCTAATGATTTAAAGATGGCCTTAAAGACACAAGTGATGACGTACACACTTGCAGAGCATCGTCATCAAAAACTGATGCTAACATTGAAAAACTTGGTAACCCTGTTCGACAAGATCGCGGTTTAGCTATCAGAACAATGCCTGAGTTAACTAGAATTGACATGGAAAAAGTTATGTAGACTCTTCATGAAAGTTTTAAGATGAGCAAAGAATGTTCGAAAATGGTTCCAAAGTGTCTCATTCCTGAACAAAGGGAATGCCGAAGAATTATTGTTCTGACATCCTAGAAAATACCGAAAGTGATCCTATCTTCTTAGAAAAGGTCATTCATTACTTGTGATGAATCATGGTTTTTTACCTATGATCCCGAAAAAAAACGACAATCAATGCATTGGAAATCCCCTGCTTCTCTACGACAAAAAAAAAGCACAAATAACAAAATTAAAATTCAAGGCCATGATGATTGTGTTTTTTTATATCAAAGGCTTTGTGCATATTGATTGCGTACCAGAGGGTCAAACAAAATTACTTCATTAGTGTCCTAACTACCCTACGTGAGCAAGTACGGAGAAAGTGGAATGATTTGTGGAAAAACAAGTCATGAATCCTACACCAGGACAATGCTCACGCTTCGTCAGTGAGACATTTTTGACAAAACCACAACATTTGACATCCAAGTTAGACCATCCAACATACTCACCTGACTTGGCCCCCTGTGACTTTTTTTTTGTTTCCTAAAGGCAAGTCAGCATTGAAAGGAACGAATTTGAGACTGTTGAAGCAGTAAAAGAAAAAGAGATGGAAGTCATGAATGGGCTTACAGAAAACGATCTTCAGCAGTGCTACACCTAGTGGAAAACTCGCATGGAGCAGTATAGAGAACGAGGAGGGGAGTACATTGAAGGAGATAACATCAAATTGTAAATATTTGTAGGTAAATTTTATGTTCAGCCTGTCAGGTTTTTTTTTTTTTAGCCACAACTTGTATTTATATATAAATCAATCCAATTCTTCTTATTGGTGGTGGGTGTCACGGCGAGGATGTATAATCCCTACCGTCTTTTATTCTAGATAACATGATATAACCTATAATGATTGTAGATTAATGTATTACATTAAATTTTATACGATGATATTTTATAATTGGTTCGTATTCATGAGTATACACAGGTAATGAAAAATTCATCATGTATTGATATTTGATATGGAACAATCATATACATCTTCCAGTGCTACATCTAGGTACTGTCCTTTATTAAATTAGGCATATTGCTTATTTAAATCAATGGTATTGTATGTTATACTATGATAATTTTATTACTGACAACATTAAATAACTTTGTAAAATCTGATCAAAATGCAATATATAATATTCTAATATTCTTACACTCATTATAAATTATTTATATATCAACCAATTAACTAACATAAAAACTAACAGGCATATTTTCAATAGAATCAAAATAGTGCATTAAGTTTGTCTCAAATGAAACAACAAAACTGATTAGTCTGCATTAAATTAGAACTTGTAATAAATAAACCACAGGAATTAATTTATTAAGCTACAAGACTTTGTCGTTTTATCAAATAAAGGTCAGTATAATGTGGCTTTTCTACAGAATGAAGTTTTTTTATGGTCATTTGTCCCAAAATTATTCTATTTAAATGCAATGAATAAGCCGATAACGGGAAGCAGGTGTTGATAGGAGGGCCTGAGTCACAATAATATCAACTTGTACAAGAAATGTAAAAGAACTGTTTACTTAAGAAGAATATTTTATCTAAAAGATTTCATTTTCCTCAATATCTATAATTTACCTTTTTCCTTGACCAAAGAATAACAATTGGTCTGGAATTGCTCATCAATCCCCCCCCCCCCCCCCATATAAACTCGTAGAACGAATGTGTACTGATGTTACTCTTGCGTTATAATTTGACCAGCTAGAGTTTGGATTACTTTTATTATTTTTATCCTTCGGGTAAAAATTGTCCTCTTGCTAAGAAATACTGTGGTGGTAAAACTTCATCAAACGTTTTATAATTTAAAAAATCTCCCTTTTAGAAATTACTAATAACAATTAATTCTCATTCACTTCAATTTAATTGTATCCTAACCTAACGATGGCATTCTATTAATCCGTTTTGAACAATAACCTCGTTACCATCTGCAATAAATTTGGCACTTGCGGTAAAGCCGTTCTAACTGAAAATAAGCATAAAATCCTTTCTGAACTAAACTTACAATGAAACAAGCTTGGGGGAATTAATATGTATATTTCTGTTCTAATCTATTTTACATAATTCGTAAATAATGAAGAAAATTCAACTTTGCCTTTCTTTGCTGTCAACAAATCTATTCTGTGTGTAATTAATTTTACGATTTTTTTCATCTAAGGGTTTACTGTACATTATAACTGAATAATTACTAAACTTTCATATGCTTATATTCTTCATAATATACATATTCAAATGGCGTTAGTTTCATTATAATTCAATATTTAATTAAATAGTAGAGCCGTGATCGTGGTGCACTAAATTAGTAGTTCCGTGGCCTATCTGAGAAGGTGTGTATCAGGCCAATAACGTCACCGAGCATGTGTATGATATTCACAGACGCTCACTTCGCTCGCTCAAAAAAAGTTGAAAATTTCAGGGGGTGTCCAGACACTCAAGACACCCCATAGGTACATCCCTAACCACCACAGAAAAACACTGCAAGACCTAGGGTTAATAGATAAAAAGAGGCAGAGAAGAGTATGTGAATCGCATTGTCTTGTTATATATTTTCTTGTAGATTTTAACAAAAGGCATAGAGATATACATTCTAGTAAAATAAACATTTAGATTCTTACAAACTAGTCTACTGATTACAGACAGTTGATTACTTACATCAGACTTTTGCTCTGTATTGATAGGAACCTCAACTTTGACAGGTTTATTACTTCCACAGTTTAGTTCTTCCGATATGTCAGTTTCTTTATCCTTATTTGTTGTGTTTATAGACACATCTTTTAGTTTATTTTCTGGGGCACATACTTGTTCATGTTTGTCCGGTTTTATTTCATCATCAATTTTTTCGGTTGACTTTCCTGAGTTTGCATTCTCTTCCATACAGTCCGGACATTTTTTATCCACAGTCACGTTATGGTTGCAGACCAATTGTGAGTATTCATAGACAAAATCCTCTTCGTCATCAGAATAGGGTTCTTCATCTTCACTTAAGTACCTCTGTAAGTAGTATCCAAATTTAAATTTACATTATTTGATAAAATATAATCTCTACATAAAATAAAAACAAAATTAAAAAAAAATAAGTAACAAATTTACTTTATTTTTTTTATTAAATTTAAAAATTCTCTATAACTGTATTGCCTGCAAACAAAATCATGTATTAGATAGAAACAAAAATAAACAAAGTTTGTAAGGATCCTAGATGAGGCTAAATGTAGGATATTGAAGCAACACTTAATCACAATAACTTAATAGTAATATCTTTTAATTGAATAATTTTAAAATGTTTTTGTTAATTAAAGGATAGACTGGTCTCCTTTTTAACCTTATTCTGCCCATTCCGCAAAGATTCTTGATCTTTGATCTGGGAAACTTAACAGACAGTGTAAGGGTGAGAACTAGTACAGTACAAGGTGAATGATAAAAACTTCCAGCCAGTCAAGGCAGATTCAAATCTGCGGTATCTCTAACTCAGGCTCAAAGTCCTGACATCTTAGACCGCTCAGCCGTCAGCTCTTCAAATAGGATTAAATAATTAGAGGAAAAGAAAGCAGCACACCTAGCAAACCGTAGATAGAAACACACACAACACAAAAACAGTAATAGCTAGTGAAATATTTCGGAACCACAGGCCACTTCTACAGTCACTATACAACTGGATAAACAGTCATATTTGGATGAGGTGTTACCAACTGAAGAGTACTTGAAAATTGACAACAACATAGTTGGCAATACCTCCTCCAAATGTGACTGTTTATGTAGTTATGTAGTGACTATGGAAGGACCAGTAGCTCCAAAAAATGTCATTATTTCTGTTTTTGGGTTGGGCGTGTTTATATCTAGTTTACCAGGTATGCTGTTTTACTTTCCTTTCATTTTTAACTGAAATCCTAGGCCTAGTTCACTAAAATTAATTTTTAATTGAATTTTAATTTAATCAGATATGTCTCACAACTCACTCATAAACTATTGGATCTTACTCAGAAGCTGATTAGTCAAGTTTTGACACAGTAAATATATAAATAAATAATTTCTTTATTGCATGTTACAATTTACAATTGTGTTGCAAACTTCATAATTAAGTCTAGCCTAAACACTCATACACAATCAGACAGATTCATACATACATTTTGCTCATGCATCCTACATTCTTAAACTTGACACCAGAATTGCGTGATTGGATGTTTACGTAATGCCCCAGCGGCTTTGAAAGAATTCCTTGACTGAATAAAAAACACTTTCCACCAAAAGGTGTTTAAAATATCTTTTGTTCAAAATCAGGTTTTGATTTTTAATTTGTTCAGGGAGCAAATTGATTATGTTTACTCCCACTTTTTATGGTAGCCGTTAAAAAGCTACGCTTCAAAGCCTCTGCGTTTTCTAACTATCCCTCCTTCTAGTTTCATTAGAGTGAACATCCCTACAGTGCGTCAAAGTGCATTTTGACTTGCAGTACAGGGCTACCTCCAATATATAGAGGCAGGGTAAGATTAACAATTTAACCTCCCTAAACGCTTCTCGACACAACTCTCTAAAGTTTAATATTAATTTATAAAAAATTAACAGGAGTTTGTTAGTTTTTGTGGCTAAATACTGAACTATCTCATCTTCTATTTTTTCAACCTGCTATAGTTTCAAGGTTTCTTTTAAATAAAAAAAGATAAGGCAAGTTTCACAAAATGAAAACTGAGTTAAGTGTTTGCATATCAAGGACAATTAGACAGATCCTTTAAAAAAAATGTATTGACTTTTAACAAGTAAAATAAACCAGAATAAAAATGAAAACAGATTATTTATAATTAATAGCATCTAAATCATGGTAATACCCAAAACCGTGGATGCTACTTCTATCTGCGGCCCTGCTAATTCTTTTTTATTTCTTGTAGTTTATTTTACTAACATTTTTTATTTGGTTATTTGGATGATGTTTGTAAATTTTTAAATAAAAACCAGTGATTTGTCTGCTTAGCATATCATCTGTGACTCAGAGGAAAAAAAATGTTATATTTAGTATTTTAAATATAACCAAGCAGGGATGGTCTGAGCTGCACAAGAAAGGAGCGTGATGTAAAATCACTGCGCTCACAGGAGACGTCCATAAACTGGGCTACTAGTTTCTCCCACCATTTAACATTTCGTCTGCCACTCTACATTTAGAGAGTAGTCATGCAATGCAGATGAAGGATCACTGTCCTTGCTTATTCACCCTTGCCACCACTGTGTTTTAGTTGTATTGTTCAAAGCACTTTTTTAATACATTCAGCAATTTTTTAGCTCCTACCATCTATTTTGCACCTACTATCAGCAATTTTATGTAAAATTTGCTTTCTGCATTATCAGCATCAGTTAATTCGACTGACAATCAAGCATTTACTGTTTTCAGGTTTACTAACTGAAATGTAATAGTTTATTTGTACAGTACTTATTCAAGGACATATGCATAAATAAGATATTTAAGAAAATCCCAATTTAACAGCTAAACATTAATGAAAAAAATTGAATCACTTCATAACCAACTAAACAGGTTTATGAATGATTTCTTATTATATTTTTTAATTTGTGGCCAAAGTGTTTTTTAAGATATGCCTTACATTGCCCTTTTTTGCCTCATATTATTTTCTACTCTTACAAAAATATATATTTCTCTAAAATGTTTATGCTAATGAAGTAAAAATCAAATATGGAAATTTAACAAATATTATTTATTGAATCTTTAACATGGAATCAAGGGAAAATGTAGCTTAATTGTCTTTTAATAACATTCGCTGCTGATGGTGCGGAACCGCGCCATGCCCCGTGCTTCGTGTATGCGCACGGTGCAGTTCCACGCTAAATTGTTAGTTTTGTGTTATTAACTCAATGTTTTCAGCATTTGATGAAGCATTCATTGTGAGCACTTTAGAAACGTTCTGTCAAACAGAATATTAAGGTTCGATATATTTGAATCATAAACTGTTTAAACATTCAAATAAACAAAATATTCATTATATTTCACCGCTCCTAGTGAAGGGTATCACTTGTAGATTAGCAGCGAATGTGTTAAAAACAAGAAAAATTATAACTTTCAATTGAAATATGTTATTATAAAAAATGTATACTTTAAATAGGTAATACATACTTTAAGTAAAATATAGTAAGATAATATATATGTTCTTTTATGTTAAAAGGGAAAGAAAAAAATAACAAGACCTGAACAGTAAAATATTGTACAAATATGTTAACAACTGTAAGGATTGTAGGTACTCTATTTTTAAATTGTTATGATATGAAACTACCCAAACTGCATGATGATGAGTACAATAAAATATCTGTAGATGTTTAATTTTATTCCTATTTTATATCAATGAATTTTAACAAATAAAATAAGAATCAACTACAAATTCACTTAGATCACGTTTACATCCTCTTAAAACTTTAGCAGGCTATTCTTGACAGTTCCTTATCTAATCATTTATGATAAAATGAGCATGCCATTATCCACTCTAACTTTGTTTAAAATTTAATCCTGCTACTGTTTAGAATTTAAAGTCTTTATGTATTTAATTTATACTGAAACAGGAACCATAATACAATACAATATCTTTATTGTGAATAACATTTGTACAATGTATAACAATCATCACTGATAACGAGGTTATTACTGAAATCAATGAATTAATAATAAGCAAGTGGCACAATCATTTCAAAACTTAAACTTAAAAATCATTACTAAAACAGTGTTCACTTGTTTTTATTTTATTTTTATTTTACTAGGTTAAGAGTTCTGAAGCTCCTGGCCAACTTATTGTTTAATACTATTGACAGATAATTTTGTTGTGATTTAGAATATTTACAAAATGTGTGTTTCTAAAAAAAAAACTGGTTTAGAGTTTGATAGCTATGCCAAAATCACTTTTTTAATATGGTGTACTGTTAAATTTCAAAAATGGTAGTGACATAACTGTTTAAAAAGAGGCCTACAAGGGGTTCTTCATGCACATTGCAAATGAAGCATTCTTCTGTAATTTAAACATTTGTAATAAGTATGTTTTATGTCCCCATCCATAAAAGAGCATGATAAGTTCAATGGCTGTGAATTAAGAGTACTGATCTTAATAATAAAAAGAAAAAATCAGTGTCTATTCTTATTACAAAAAATATCTTATTAATGCACCTTATGTTGTTAAAAGAACCTGTGTTATTAATAACTATGAAACTATATTACATAGGAGTTAACAAACACTTACATCTGAACTGAAGTCCATTTCTCGTTCAGCATTGCTCTTCACTGAAAGAAAAGAAACTGGTTCAATTCAATTTTGAAGTGATTAATTATACATGCTGAAAACCGCATAATCACAGTGTCATTGTATTTACAACAGATCCACTATAGCCAGCTGAACTTTATTAGGCAGAGAAGTAGATTTATTATCTAATTGTCTTACAATTACTACTAATATTATAATTTATGATTTAGCATATTTAAAAAAGATTTCATACACAGCTATATTTATTTTAGCTTTGTTTTTTGAATATTTTTTAGTTGTTAATGGAATTGTGTCAGGTTATTTTTAGGGCACTAGGCCTAGGATTTTATTGAAAAATTGAGAAAAGCAGCATACCTGATAAAATGGGATAAACTGAACACAAACACAATCAAAACAAAAAGAACAGAAAGTTAGTGAAATACTTTGGAGCTACAGGCTCCTTCTTCAGTCACAAGGTCACTGGAACTGGAAGTACACACAGTCACACTTGTAGTGGGTTGATGAGTATTGCCAACTGTTGAACAGGTAACACTGGAATGTTTGTTCACTTCTGCTCTATTATAGTGTACTATATTTTGCTGCTACAATGGAGAAGGAGGAGCTAGGATTTATCTTGTATTTTGGTTTGGAGAGTGATGAGCAGTTACCATTCAATCAATCAATCAATCAAATTCATTTTATTGTCATAAAAATCATACAATTCATGGACAAAGTCTTGTTGTAGCTCATTACAGTAGCCAAGTCTAGTATAAAGTAAACAATAAAATATTACAATACAGTAATATGTATGTACTGTTTCTAAATTAAAACAAAAAAAAACACTAAAACAGTATAGAATTTGTACAAAAAAAATCATTTAGTAAATAAAAAGGATTCTCCAGAAGCCAGCCATAGAGTTTCTTCAAGAACGATTTTTGGTCATATTTAGAAATTAAATGTATTAAATGGTTATATATCTTAATGGGAATAACCAAATGACTATTTAGAGTTTTATTTAATCTGTTGAATTTTATAATAGCAGTGCTTCTATTTCTTGTATAATGTAAATGAATGTCTTTGTTATGTGTTAGTAGATGTGGATTTTGAGAAATATAATTAATAGAATCGTAAATGTACAAATTTATAATAGTTTGAATTTTAAGATTTTTAAAGAGGGGTTTACAGTGTTCCAACTTCTGAGCTAGGAGCTATTACAGTTTGCAGGCTCATGATATGGGACAAAACAGGTTATTCAGTGTTTTTGACTTTGCAGTCATGCCTGTGTCCATTAATTTGTTTGCAGAGTTTCAGTGGTTAGGCCAATTTCTTGTGATGGACAGAAATTACACTGTAGCTGATAAATCACAGGTATGATTTGCTGGAATCACAGGTATGATGATCTATAATGTTGTATAGATTATAGACCTTTTTTTTGTAAGGTTTGGTTTGTTTTGATAAATACTGCTTAATATTTCATAGTGATTAAACAGGGGTTTTAAAGAAAGTGATCAACTATTCCAATTAAATTTATGTCCTATTTCAACAAGTCAAGTGTCATCTAACATATGTACAGATAAGTTTATTTAATTCCTGTAGGCTGTTATTTAAATTGAATACTTAGATACTCACTAAATTGTATGCAAAGTGGCACATGTTTTTAAGCACAGTTTGTATTGCTTGAAATGTAATGATTTGACGCATGCACATTGATTTTTACCATCTGAAACTGTTTTTATGTGTCAAATTGTTGATTCATTATTATAGAATAACACATAACACCAAAGACCAGAAGTGCAAAGTAGTTTGCATTATAGAGTATAGTACAGTTCTTGACTGGTGCAGTCATTTCCTGCAAAAGTTTTCTGCCCCCCCACCACATCATAACTGTCAGCTGTATTATTCATTCAACTCAGCTGTACTATCAGCTGACATTGAAGTGAAATCTGAGAACAGCACAGACAACTCTTATCAGCTGTTCTGTCCAACTCTATTCCTTAACAGAAGATATTTACTTGCCACTAACAATAATCTTATCATTTTTGACCAACTGGAAACAATACTGACCTTTACCAATATTGTGCTATACATAAATATTTTTACTGATATCAAATAAAAATATTATCTTTAACTACTGAGTGACTACTTATTGATGTTTTAGTTAATTGACACTGTGTGCTGTAACTAATTATACAAGGCATTATTATTATTTGAGAGGGAAAAAATAATTATATTACATTTTCATGAACATTGGCCTTCACACTATTAAAAAATGATTTAATTATAATGATATTGCATAATTGATTTCATGAAAAATAAAATGCCCAAATATCTTAGGCCTATCTTCACCTAAGATGAGTGGCCTATCTTAGGTGAAGATAGGCCTAATACTGCTAAACCGGAAGTTAACATAAGTAAACAGACATTTACTCAAACGTCTGATTGCAGATCAAGGAGGACTAAAACTAAAATACATGATTGTTCAAAGTCTAGTGAGACCTTTGCAGCCGATGCATCGAAAGATATAACGATTATCGATACTAATGACGCATTCGATAACGACCTATCGAATAATTCAAACGAGAAATCATATATTGACAGTCAATTGTTATGTGCTGATGTACAACTAGCAACGAAACCAGACTCTGGTGAATGGATAAAAGTGCAACAGAAAGAAAAAAGAATTGAATCAAGGAAAGGAAGGCAAAAGAAGGATCTTACAGAATTGGAAATCCAGTCGTCAGCTAATTATTCGACTTCTGACAAACTGGAGACAGCTGTTCCAAAAAGGAAATCAGTGTTAGAGAAGAAGAATTCACATTCTACTTCGGATTATGCCAACGCGGTGAAAACTGGTCGTAAGCATAATATTCGTAAACCTATATTTGGTACAAAGGACATATCGAAAGTTCCAAAATCATTTAAGATTGTTGAAAGGAAGTTTTGGCTTTTTGTTTCACGGCTGGATCCATCGGTAGCTGGGGATTCGATAAGTGACTACATCAAGGAGGCAGGTATTGCTGAGGTTGAGTGTGTGGAATGGAAGGCTAGACATGATACCTATGCGTCATTCAAGGTAGGTGTGCCAGTTTCTGCTATTAACACTGTTTTGGACCCTGATTTTTGGCCATCAGGTACACTTGTGCGTAAATTTATCCCTAAAAAGACTACTGTTGCCCAAGACAAGCCTTTTTTAGTACAAAGGACTCAAGTCTTGAGTCAGCCTGTGGGCTAAGTCTAGGCCTAGATAGGCCTATCATATCTCCTGTTTTGAGTGACACTAGAAACAGTTATAATTTTATGTTTTTAAACATACAGAGCCTGGATAGTAAGATCACTGAACTTGAATTAATTCTGGCTACAGAAGAATTTGATATGTTATGTCTTGGTGAACATTGGATGGTACAAGACTTGCTGGTTTCTCGACCAATTTTTGGTTTTGAATTAGCGGGTGCGTATTGTCGTAGTACTTTAAAACATGGTGGTGTCGCTCTTTATGTAGCTCGCACTCTCAAAAACTCTTTTCAGCATATTGATGTTGCTCATTTCTCCTCTGAATTGCACCATGAGTTTGCATGTATAGCTTTAACTAATATAAAAATTTTAGTAATTTGTACGTATCGATCTCCAAGTGGGGATTTGAACTTATTCTTTAATGCTCTGGAAAGGCTAGTGATATTTTTGAGGAATATTCGTCCCCATTACCGCTTCTTAATTGGAGGGGATTTCAACATTGACATTCTGATTAAAAACAATAAAACATCAGATTTTATCAACTTGCTTAAGTCCCTGGACTTGTATATATTGAACTCGATGGCGACTAGAGGATCTGCTTGTCTCGATAATGTGGCTAGTGATATGAGGGATGTTGTCGAGACTAAAGTTAGATCGTTTGCCCTTAGTGATCATGACGCGGTGTGCATAAGGTTATCATTACCTAGGTTGGCTGTGGATGATACCAAAAAACCTCTGGATAAAAGATGTATTCAACCCATACCTACTCATAAATTTGACGATTTTAAGTCTACTTTGGTTAACATAGACTGGTCTCAAATACTTGTGTTCAATAGTGCGGAAACAAACTTTAACATTTTTCATGAAAGATTCTTGTATATTTTTTACAGTTTTTTCCCTACAAAACTGGTGTGTGTAAACAAACTTGCTAGGCCTAAGGTTAAGTGGTTTAGTCAGAAACTTGTAACTCTAAAGAGATGGGTATTGCTGACTCATGACATGTTTAAGGCCAACCAAAACGAGCATCTGAGGGAGGTCTACATGACATTAAGGCAAAAATACAGATTAGAGCTTAAGTTAGCCAAGCATGGCTCTAATGCACGTTTTATCGAAAATAGTCAAAATAAAAGTCTCGCTGCATGGAAAGTCATACGGCAGGAATGTAGGCCTGTCGTTCAAAGAAGTCCGTCTGTGTCCCCTGATGACTTTAACTTATATTTCATTGACTCTATCCAGAAGGTACGTATGGAGATTGAGAGACCACACTCAACTGCCTATCAGCTTCTGAAGAATTTGACTGCTCCACGATGTTCGTTTTCTTTGGAAGAGGTCAGCTGTGAGCAAGTAATTGACATTGTAAGGGATATGAGAAGAACTACTAGTAAGGACATATACTCTCTATCCACTAACTTTATTAAGTCAGCTATAGAATTAATTATTGTCCCACTTACTTTGTGTATAAATATGTGCATTAAAGAAGGGATATTTCCTAGGGTTCTGAAAGTCTCAAGGATTGTGCCTGTACATAAAAAGGGTTGTTGGTCACTCCCTGAAAATTTTAGGCCTGTCTCGGTGTTGCCCATATTTGGTAAGATTTTTGAAGGAGTAATATACAAGCAGCTTTATAAGTACTTTGAATCAAATTTTCTGCTAAATGATTTTCAGTTTGGGTTTTGCACTGGCTTGTCGACCATTGATGCTGTGGAGCAATTGGTGGATCATATCCTTCATGGTTTTGAGGTTCGGGGATTTACTGGAGTGACGTTATGTGACCTCAGTAAAGCCTTCGATACCATAGACCATTCTGTTCTTTGTGAGAAGTTAAATTTTTATGGAATACGTGGCTGTGAGCTACTACTTCTTAACTCCTATCTCAGTGGTCGTCAGCAGGTGGTCGAGGTAGAGGGTTCTTTGTCTCAGGTAAAGGATGTTGCTTATGGGGTACCTCAGGGTTCAATCTTGGGCCCCCTTTTGTTTATAGTCATGATGAATGACCTAGGTATAAATGTAAAATCACATGCTATCTGCTATGCAGATGATACAACATTGGTTGATTTTGATGTAAATAGATTGAATCTAGGAGACAGGATGAATATGTCTCTGATTGAAGCTGGCTCCTGGTTTCAATCAAACTATTTGTTCCTAAATAAAGTTAAAACTCAATCAATTGTTTTTTCACTAAAAGATGAAGTTGATATTACTAATGTGAAGCTTTTGGGAATACATATTGACAGTAGGCTAACTTGGTCCACTCATATAGCTTATATCTGTAGTAGACTGTCCCGTGTTATTTACTTATTAAGAAATCTTAAGAAGTGTGTAACAGATGAATTTGTAAAAACTGCATATGTAGCATTTTTCCAGGGTGTATTGACCTATGGCATCCAACTGTGGGGCTCTGCATCTGATGTAAAAAATGTAATGTTGTTACAAAAGAAGGCTGTACGAATTATTGCTGGTGCTGACTTTGATGCCCACTGCAAGCCTATTTTTGTGTCCCAGAGCCTAATGACTGTATATTGTTTATATATTTATGTATCTCTGTATAAGTTAAAGCTCTCATTGGGTTATATTGATTGCAGGAGTGATGTACATCAATACAACACACGCCACAAACAAATGATTGACATACCTTTTACAAGACTAAAGAAATGTCAAATTAATTCTGACAGACTGTGCATGAAGCTTTTTAATAAGCTGCCCTACTCGGTCCATTATATGCAAAATTCAAAATTTAAGAGTAAACTGAAAAGATTGTTATTGGCCAATCCACTGTACTCCATTAGTGAGTTTTTTGAGCTATCTTCAGAGTATGTGAGTAGCTTTTTTTAATTATATCTTAGTAATAATGAGACTAACACTGCATCTTGCATGGTGTTGTAGTTTTGGGTCATTTTATTTTAGATTTAAGACGTTTGCTATAACATGTATTGTTGATTTCAATAAAAATATTCTATTCTATTCTATTCTATCCTTGTGGACACTGTGGGATTGGTGTTCCTTCATCAGCTATATTGTGTAATGGAATTTGTAAATTATGGTTTCAAAAAAAATGTATTCATACGACTGATGCTGAGTTTAAAAGTTAAGTAAAGAAAATTCAAATGATTGGAAATGTACAAATGTTAACATTAGTCTAAATAATTTAATTCAAAACCACTGTCTGTGTATGGGTGGGCGGGTGGGTCAATACTACTGTACGTGTATGGGTGGGTGGGTGGGTCAATACCTCTGTATGTGTAGGGGTGGGCGGGTGGGTCAATACCTCTGTACGTGTATTGACCAACTACCAAACGATACAGACTTGATTGAAAATGATGATGTTAGTGGTGATTTAAGGGTAAATTCTTTTCAAGGACAGAAAATATACTTAAAAAAAAACAGATAAGTAGCCTAAATGAAACTAAAACTATCTTATCAACCAAAGTAAAAGCGTTAGAACAAAAACTTAACAATGTAAACAAGATTAATGACCACTATCTACACATGCCACTAAATAGATATATGTTTGGCATTACTAAGCAATCAGTGGATTGTGGATGACTCTATTTCACAATATTTTGATCTGCAAATTAAAATTAAAATTGTTGATAACATTTCTTTTTTAACACCAGCCATAAGTCAAGCTATAAAATGCCTTGATGACTCATATTCTATAATAAAACATCTGAATTTAGATAAACAGTCATACATTGTAATTCCATTAAATAATGCTGAGGGAGAGTCAAGTGGATCCATTGGAGCTTATTGTTGTACAGTAAAACTGAACAAACATTTTTTTTATCTTGACTAAATAATAAAACTAACCTTCAGCATGCCAGGCTGATTTATTCTAAGTTAAAATGTTATGTCTCTCCATCAAACCATGAAGTCCATTTCAAAATCATGGATTGCTCTCAACAACAAAATGGTGTTGACTGTGGAGTTTACTTAATTCTCTTTGTGGACAGACTACTACATAGAATTTTAATCAATCCTATATCTTCAGACTCTCTAATAAACTGCACTAACAACTAGGAAATAACAGAGCGAGACATTATAAAAAAAAGGGTTCTATTAAGCTATCTCTGTTATAATAACCAGGGTAAAGGATTGAATTTGGAAACAATTAGAGGGCTGGTATTAAACAGCAATGGGGAAAACGCTACAAATAACCAACCCAAAGTGACGAGTGTACATAGGGCAGAAATTCAGTCTAACCGAGATAAAGACCAAATGTCATGGTCTACAGTTAAGAACAATAAATTCAATGTAAACCATATTAAACATTTAAAAGATGCTTATGACCACAGAATTACATTGCAAAATAAATATAATGTTCTGAATGAGATAATCGAAGGAGATGATCATAATACTAAAGTCATGTCACAAAACCTACAACCCGGTAAAGCTACAGGTAATACATCCAAGAAAAAGGACAACAAACCAGATTGGAAAATATCAAAACCATATTCTAAATTTTTGTGGACAAATTCTCATGAACAGTCAAACAAATTAAATAACAGACCCCAAAAGGATACAATAAACTTAATAATTGGCGATTCAATGATTAGGCATACTTCTGTACCGAATTTTCTAAAAAAAGTTCATGGTGGAGCTAATTGTACCTCAATAAGTAAAGAAATTGGACGGTATAAAAGCAAAATCAGGGTGGCTACTCAATCATGTAAAAAAAATTCAAGCACAATTCAAGGTTTTTTTCCAAGGTGTTTCAAACAAAATTCAAGGCGCACTTACAGAGGAAAATATTTCTGAATTGACGTAATCACTCATTATAGTACAATACATAAAAAAGCCCGTCTTATAGCTAGGCATGTCAATAATCTTGTAGGCCATAAAGAAATTGAATTATTGCATAAGTATCTTAGGTTTAATTAGCAGTTACCTAATTTTTTTTATTTCATTGATAAGTAGCTCAAAATCTAGTGATATGCCTAACTTACTTTAATACAATTTTTACTAATAAGCCTATGGACTATTTGCGATAGGCCCAGCTTTAATTAATTAATGTTATATCAATAACACGATGAGTTGAAAACAAAACTCGGTTTTTATCTGATAAGTATGTGAAAAAACACACATTTTTAAAAATCGTTATTTTTTGACAACTTTTTCATTTTACATGCTTTGGTAACTATGCAATTTCTTTTCACCTCGGAAAATACAATTTCTTGTTGAAAAAATATTGAAATGTGAATTTTTGAGGTTTTTTTCATTTTACATGTTTTCGTAATTATGCAATTTCTTGTCACCTCTGAAAATACAATTTCTTCTTGAAAAGTGGTGAAATGTGAGTTTTTTTTGAGGAGGTTGATTTCATCCGCAGAAAACTCTTTTTTTGTCAGAAAATCGAAAAACTAGTTTTTTATCTGATAGTGAAAAAAACAACTTTTTTAAATATAGTTTTCTGTCAAATTTCTTTTCCATTTCACACGTTTTTTAGGCTGAACACGAATGTATAATTGTGTTTGCAGTAAAATTATTTATTTAGCCTGAAAATGCATTTTATACTTACCTAACCAAACTACCTAACCTAAATTGATCAACCTAAAATAGTGTTTATACATGTTGGGACAAATGATCTAAAACAGCTTCAGTGTGCAGACGAGGCAATGGGGAGAATGAAGAGTATTATTAGTACAGCAAAGACATCCTTCCCTAAATCTACTATAGTTATTGACAGCATAATTAAAAGAAGAGATATACACTCAAAAGTAATCAAACACTCTAACTCGAACATCCGATGGATTTGTCATGACCAGCAAGTATTATATTTGGACATTGACAAATATATTGACAACTCTTGTCTTGGAAGAGATGGACTGCACTTAAACAGAAAAGGGTCCAAGATAATAGGCAGAGCAATGAGTGAGACAGCACTGAAGATTAACAAAATGTATACATCTCGATTCAACTTGTATCGGAAGCAAGAGGCTTGTACTGCACATCCATCATTAGAAAATGAAGCCAATCCTGTGACCATGCAAGCAAACGAGCAAAGCAACTCAACATCTAACATGGCTCAGAAGTATCTAGTACAATCCCTTGAAGATTTTCCACCTATTCTATCACCAACTAGTGCACATAACAATTCATATGTAAATAGTTCTATTACTGTTGACAGCTTACATAATATTCATAGTCAAGTGTATGTAAACAAGCATTTTTTAGACAAAACAACTCAAATACTAATGAGTTAAGTGGCTACAGTGTAAATTATAATACGAGGTACGTCCAGAAAGTAAGTTCCGTTTGGTAATAAAAATAATTTGTCTACAGATACAGAAAAAATATTTATTGCACTAAAATCTACAACTCTTAAACTACTTTTCTACATAACTGCCGAAATTTTGCAGGCATTTGTCATAGCGTGGCACAAGTTTTTCTATGCCTTCTTCATAGAAGGTTGCCGCCTGTGTCTTCAACCATTTGGAAACATTTTCTTTCAGCTCTTCGTCATCGTTAGTGTTGACCGCCAAGGAAAGACTTCAGATGTAAGAACAGATGAAAGTCGCTAGGAGTGAGGTACGGAGGATGGTCAAACACGTCCCAGCCAAATCCCTGTATGAGGTTTTTTGTCACATTTGCAGTGTGTGGTCGTGCATTGTAGTGAAGAAAAACAACACCTTTGGACAGAAATCCTCGGCGCTTATTCTGTATTGCGCGGCGCAATTTCCTCAGTGTCTCGCAGTAAATTTCTGCATTGATTGTTTGACCTCTATTTTGCATAACAACAATGATTGTATGACATCTGACTCATTTAAAATTAGTTTTTTAAATGTTCAGGGTATTAAGGGTAAATCTGAGTTGATTGACAACTTTCTAACTCAACCATTAAATCCTGATGTGGTTTGTATTTCGGAGCATTGGCTCAATGACGAAAATATTAAGCTAGAGTTCCCTACTAATTATTGCTGTGCAAGTGTCTTTGGTAGAGTTAAGCATAAACAGGGTGGAACAGTAATTTTTGTAAACAAAAAATTTAATTTCAGAATATGTAATGTTATTAATTTTGGCCAGGAGTTACATTGTGAAGCATCAGTTGCTTTTATAGATGACTTAAAAATATTAATACTTTCATTATATCACTCACCCTCAGGAGACCCCAAAATATATCTTAAAATTATGGAGAATTTTATGCCGTTTATAACTCAATGGTCTGATTATACTATTGTAATGGGTGGTGACCTTAATAAGAGCTTTGATATTACCTCTACTTTAAAAACAAGTAGAGATTAGTGTAATATTTTAAGGCAATTTAATTTTCAGATTATTAATAATAAACCAACAAGAGCTTCTAACTGTTTACACAATGTGTTCATTAAATACAGTAAACCTACTATTACAACAAGTCTGGTTAGTATTTTTAACTTTCCTTACTCAGATCACGAGGTGATAAATATCGCAATTTCTGGTTTAAATAAAATCAATCACCAGCTGAATAGGTTCACATCTAAGAAGTCCGAGCAATATGCAAATTTTATAGTGCCCTCTCATGCTTTGACTAAACTTTCATCAAATTTATCTTCCTATGACTGGCAGCATATTTTATCAGACTCCTCCAATGGGGCAAGGGAATTGTTTGGAGTATTTTTTAAAATTTTCCTTAATAATGTAGACTCTCTTAAAATTATAAAAAAAAGGAAAAGTAATATTAACTATATGAAAATTAAACACAAATGGTACACTAAGGACCTTGCATTAATGAAGAGTAAGCTGTTATTTGTACATGGACTTGTTAAGAGTTATGATAACATTTCTAAATTTAATAATAAAACTCAGTTAAAACAGAAGTACATAGATTTGAAGTACCAATACCAAAAATGCATTAAAGAGTCTCAAATGTTGTATAATGTTAGTAAGATTGAATCAAGTAATAACAAGTGCAAGGCTGCTTGGAATATAATTAAGAGTACTCAGGCAAACTCTAATCAATTAAGACTTCTAATATTAACCCTGATGTTTTTAACAATTATTTTATTACTTCAATAAGAGAAATAAAGAAAAATATTGACTCATCAAATGTTCAAAGTGATTATCTAGTAAAGAGTAACAAGGTTGCCCTGGATGACTTTTGCTGGAGAGTGGTTAATAACAATGATGTATTAACCGCAATAAAGAAAATGAAAAGCTCTAGAAGTATTGATGTATATGGTATATCCAATAATATGTTAAAAGATATTGCATTAAGTATAGTTAAACCTCTCACTATGTGTTTCAATTATTGTTTAAGGGAAGGTGTATATCCAAATGAGTTAAAAATTTCAAGAGTGTGTCATATTTTTAAGAAGGGCCCAAAAGAACATCCAAGTAGTTATAGACCAATTTCTATCATTCCTACTACTGTATATCTAAAGTCTTTGAGCTAATAATTTTTGAACATATATATTTGTTTTTTTTTTTTTTGTGAACAATAATCTTCTCTGTACTTAACAATATGGGTTCAGAAGGGGAAAATCAACATTTGATGCCATGGACGACCTCACTAAAAAAATTCCATCAAGCTTTTGAGACCAAGGCCTTTGCTCGGGCCACTTTTTCTGACCTGAGCAGGGGCCTTTGATTGTGTGGATCACACTAATATCATAAATAAATTAAACTATTATGGCCTTTCAGGAAATTCTCTTGAGTTTTTAAATCATATTTTGAAAATAGACGGCAAGTGGTACAAACTGGTCATAGAGTTTCACAAGAACTGCAACTTGAATGGAGTGTACCCCAGGGCTCAGTTTTGGACCCACTGTTGTTTCTTATAAGTATTAATGATTTGCCTTATTATGTGAATGCTCAAACCATACTTTATGCATACGACACAACTTTTTTTAGTCTTAGTGATGACCTAAATGAGCTAAATAATTTAGCATCTGACTCCCTTCAATCTGCTAATACTTGGTTTAAATTAAATGGATTTTTATTAAACACTGACAAAACTAAATCTATAAATTTCGTTCTTAAAAAAAATAAATTTTCTGATGTTTGTGGCAACAGATTTGTTGATACTGTAACATTTTTAGGAGTTTATTTTGACAAGACTTTAAATTGGAATATACATATAAATTTTATTAGTAAAAGACTATCTAGGGTGATTTACCTATTGTTACGACTAAAAACTGTTGTTCCTGGAAACTATTTGAGAACTGCCTATTTTGGTTATTTTCAATCGATAACTAGATATGGTTTGGTACTCTGGGGAAATAGTTCAAACATACAAGGTATACTTATTTTGCAAAAAAAAGCTATTAGAGTATTTAAGGGATTACATCCTACTGAGCATTGTAAACCTTATTTTAAAGAACTTGGACTACAAACTGTCATAAACCTATATCTTTTTGATGTTCTCATGTACGTTTTAAACAATCCACATTTACTCAAGCTAAATCATAACATCCATCACTGCAATACTAGAGGTAAAAATGGTACAACCATACCATTTTATCGTCTAAGTAAAACTTTAAGTAGTCATGTTGTTATATCACTGAAGGTTTACAATGTCCTTGTGCCAATGATTAAAAAGTATAGTGTAAAAATCTTTAAAAAAAATACTATGACTGGCTGCTCAACCATCCTTTTTATCATATAGATGAATTTTTTAATATGCGTGACATAAAGTTTTAAGACTAAACATGATTATACTCTAATGCTATATATAAGACATATGTATTTATATAAGACATATTGTGTATTTAATTAAGTGATGACTTGGCTGTTTAGCTGCAATGTGACTTTGTCAATAATTTGTAAAATTCTTATGACAAATAAAGAAATTTTATTGATTGATTGTACTCAACAGAGGTGGTGGTGGTGGCTGGTTTGTAGATGATGCCTGTTTAATAACTTTTTCTGTTGCACAGGCAAGAGCCCTGGTCTGTATAAGATGGCTTAACAGATATGGTCGGATCAGGTAATTTGGGGTGTACTAGAATCTGTTAAAGATTTTTTGATGTAATGTAATTGTGTGTGCATTTTGAAATAACCCTATTTATATGTTCTGTCAGGACTGAAAAACTGAATTTTATCTACACTGATTACTTACTTTATTAATAATTATATACTAGATGTAACAGTAAAATCCATATAGATTATGTGACTACTTATTTTCTATTGAATTTCTATTCTTATATTCTATCCAGTGATGAGTCAGCGCTCAGATAAGGTGGATCGACAAGCGATAGTGCTCCGGCCTAACTTTTACAGAGCAATAATTTCGCGTTGACTAAATGTCGGATTTGGTATAAACTCAGTGCTTTTTGCTTCCCTTGGTGTCTAAATTTGGCTTTATTTTTTATTTTATAATTTACAGTGATTTACTTGTGTTTTATTTTTTCTTAACTACCGATATGGCTAACTGTTGAGTATGTGCGAAAACTATTACCGCTAAACATCTTAAAATAGTGTGTAGTGATTGTGAAAAGGAGTTTCACGGATCCTGTCTTAAGATGAGTAAGGCTGATCTGGATTGTATCACAAGTGAAGGGCTTACTTGGAGGTGTCAGCCGTGTAGTGCCACAAGAAGAAAGAGTCTAAGATTCGATTCGGATGCTCAAGAGGGTAAGCTTACTCTCGAGGACCTCATGAAAATAATACAAGAAATCGCGGAAGGTCAAAAAACCAAGAGAAAAGCTTCAATAAATCGTACGAGTTTTTAAGTGAAAAAATCGATGAAAATACTAAAATAATGAAAGAGCAAAATTCATCTGTGGAAAGATGTCTCAAAATCATTGATGAACTGGTGGTTGAAAATAAAAATCTCAATAAGAAGGTAGCTGACCTAGAAAAGCGTGTTGAGGACATGGAGCAATACTCCAGAGCAAACGCCGTAGAAATCCACGGCATACCAGTGCAACCAAACGAGAACGTCGTCAGCGTGGTCAAGGAAGTGGGCAAAGCTCTTGACCTAAACGTCACAGACTCGATGATTGACGCCTGTCATCGCCTCGGTAACAAAGTGGGACCCAACAACTCCCCACCTGGCATAATCGTCAAGTTTGTGCGGCGACTGGACAAGGAGGAGTTCATGCAGAAGCGTCGTGTCAAGGGAAAACTGTCCACGAGATACATGAACATGACCATGGATGAGCCTGTGTACGTGAATGAGGCCTTGGCACCTTCGAGGAAGCGACTCCTGGCGGCGGCGCGGCAGGTGAAGAGGGAAAAGGACTTCCAGTTCGTGTGGGTTTGCGGCGGAAGAATCTTCCTACGGAAAGAAGAAGGATCGAAAGTGATTCAGGTGACTTGCCAAGCTGACTTAGATAAATTGTAACTCTCCCAGGTCCATAAAGAAATCAGTAGCATAAATTTTATTATTTCTTAAAAAAAAAAAAAATCTTACTTTTTTATGTAAATCCACATAAATTATTGTCTTTCCCTCCTCTTAATAATTATATACCGCAGAACCTCTCCAGATCAAGTAACAGGTTGATTATTGATTTTTTCTTTTTAAATTAATTTAAATGTATAGAAAACTTAAAATAACATCCAATGAATGATGATACGCTTATAGTTATTCATCAGAATATAAGGAGTTTGAGACAAAACTTTGATATTTTCATTGCCGAATTAAATTCAAATTATACATTTCCAGACATAATAATTTTGAGTGAAATATGGATAGGTACAAGTGAAATTGATTTTTATAAAATACCAAATTTTAATTTAATTACTAGGTGTAATGATAATTACAGGTCTGGAGGGGTGGCGGTGTATGTTAGTAATTTAATAAAAAATACTGAGTGTCTTGAATTTCAATTACAATCCGCGGACGTATTATTAATATCCTTTGTTTTTTGTAACGAAATGTTCCATTTACTCGCTGTTTATAGGCTTTATTTTAATCCTGCTGATGTATTCATTAATGAAATTAATACTCATTTGAATGTTTCAAATAGTATTTTTAAAAACATGTCAAACTGTTTAGTAATTGGAGATATTAATATAAACCTTTTAGATTGTAGCAATGCATCGGTAGATTATTATAGAACTCAGATGGCTAGGAACGGCTTTGAAAGTTTAATACTAGAACCAACTCGAATCACAGAACAATCTGAAACTTGTATCGATCATGTTTATGCGAGAGTTTGTAACAAGAACAAGATTGTAGTAGAAGCTTGTGTGATACATGCGGGAATCACTGACCATTCAATGCAAAAGATCAGAGTTCAGGTGTGTGGTGGAGTGGGCGGGGGAGGCGAGCCCGTGCCGCTTTCAGCTGACCCCTCCCCCCGCTACCGAACTGATTATAACAAACTCGATCAGCTGTTAGATCAAGCAGACTGGTCTGTTGTTTACAATAACACTAATGCATCACTAGCGTTTGATAGGTTCTTAAAAGTATTAAACAATTTATTATTGAATAGTTAAGTAGAGTTAAGAAAAGGTAAAAGTAATAAATTTGTAAAACCATGGATCAATGATTACATTTGTTTAAAAATTAAAAAGAGAAACCAAATTTTTAAATTAGTAAAAAAACATCCTCAGAATGAAAAACTGAAGCAGTATTACTTGAAATTTAGAAATAAATTACAAAAAGAAATAAAGGAGCAAAAAAATTAATATTATAAAAGAAAATTTGAGAATTGCAGTGGAAATTCTAAAGCTACTTGGAGAATATTAAATGAAGTAACTGGTCAAACCAGACAGGTTAATCAATCAATTACATTAGAAATTAATGACACGCATATTGTTGACACCTTATCAGTAGCAAACTATTTTAATAACTACTTTTTAGATATTGTAAGAAATTTAGATTTAAATACGTCTCAACCCTTAAATTTATCGTCAATGGTTTATAAACACTATTTTCTAAAAAAATATGAGGTAAATTCAATTTTTATCGAACCGGTTCTTCCTTATGAACTGATAAGTATAATAAAGTCATTAAAAAACAACACCTCACCAGGTCTGGATGGAATCAGTTCTTTTGTAGTAAAACAAATTGCTCCAAAGATTATTGATGTTCTGTTATTTATAGTAAAGTTAAGTTTTACAAGTGGGGTGTTTCCAAAGCAGTTAAAAAATGCAGTAATAATACCAATATTTAAAATTGGATCCAGATTGAAAAGTAATAATTACCGTCCAATATCGTTACTATCATGCTTCTCAAAAATTTTTGAAAAATTAATGAAACAAAACTTATTGAAATTTTTAGAAAAAATAAATTTTTTTAGTAATAAACAATTTGGTTTTAGATCTGGGATGAATACAAAGAATGCTCTTTTAAATTTTATGACAGAAGTTAACGATGGTTTGAACGAAGGCAAATGTGTGAGCGGTCTTTTCTTGGACATAAAAAAAGCCTTTGACACAGTTGACCACAGCATTCTATTAGACAAATTAAACCAATGTGGAATACGTGGTGTAGCACATAGATGGTTTCAAAGTTATTTGGAAGAAAGGACACAATGTGTCAAAATAGACTCTGTTTTAAGTGACACAGGCACAATAAAACAAGGTGTACCCCAAGGGTCAGTGCTAGGCTCAATACTATTCATCATTTATATAAATGATTTTTGTAATGGAAGGTTTCATGGACAAGTAACTTCTTTTGCAGACGACACCGCTCTCTGTTATTCACACTCAAATTGGAATAATATACAATCAAACATTAAAAATGATTTAGAAGCAATACAATGGTGGTTTTCCACCAATCATATGCTGTTAAATGCAGAGAAAACTAAATATATCAATTTTAGTCTCAGGAAGGATGTTCACTTTGACAAACAAATTTATTATAAATGTTCTGAATGTCTTGGAGCCCAAACCACATGTTTGACAAATAAGTGTGCTGTCGTGAACAGAACCACAAATATTAGGTATTTAGGAATTCATCTTGATAGTGAGGTTAGTTGGAAAATCCACATAATTAATTTGAAAAACAAAATTAACAATGTTCTACGGTACTTTTATTTTCTTAGAAATTTATGTAATATAAGAGTCTTGCACATGTTATACTTTTCATTGATACAAAGCAGAATAGAATACGGAATAACTTTTTGGGGTAGTACTTATGACACCAACTTAAACATAATATATTATCAACAGAAACATGCAATTAGATTAATTTTAAAGAAAAGTAAATTTGCTCGTTCCCGTCCCCTTTTTGTAGAATTGAAAATTCTGCCAGTAAAATATATTTTTGTGTACAAAGTTTTAAAAATTTTTATTGTAAAAGTGGCAACATACCACAAAATTCAGTAGAGTATAAGCAAAAATTAAGAACAAAAAATCAATTTCCAGTACCAAAACCTAATAACACCTTTTATACTAAATCCATAAATTTCATAGCACCTAGAATATTTAATAAATTACCTAATAAATTTAAGCAATTACACAACTTTAGAATATTTTTGAAAAAGCTAAAAGATTGGCTGTTTACATTAGAGGACCCAAATTTTCTAATTGACATTCCAACGTAGTGCACATGTGTTTCCTTCTTTTTGTTCTTCTTTTGTTTTTGTTTTTTCTTATTAAGCTCTTTTCTTTAATGAGCCATCAATTGTTATTTTACTTAGTTTATTCGTTACTATAAATTCATTGTTCTGTAGACTAATGTTTACAGTGGAAGCACCAATTTTAGTCAACAATCATTCTAATTCAATAATTTATAATATGAACTAAAAATCTATTAATGTGGCCGAAAAAATTTAAAGTTAGTAGTAATTTACATTCACTATTTGAACGCTTCTTAAAAAGACATTTATTTTAAGAAATAGGAACCTCCAGATGGGCAAAAATGCCTTGGAGGCCCTAAATTTTCTCCTTTTGCTTATACAAAACACACACTTTAAAATGCAATGTAGCCTTTAATTCTAATAATCTTGGATACACCATCATTCGTTTGTTTTGATATGGCTGATCAAGGTAGAATCTTGTATAAATATTTGTTTATATTATGTAGATATAGTTTGTATGTATGTAGATTATTATGTAGATATAGATATAGATATAGATAGATAGATATAGATAGATAAAATTATGTAGATATAGATATTGTTTTTCTTTTATATATTTAGTGTTACGTTGACATCAGTCTTGGCAAGTACAGTGTTTGAACTTGGACAGTTCTTCTTTTTAGTTATTTTTGTATACCTGGTGAATTATGTTTAATAATGAATGTTATTTTGTAGCAAATTGAGAAAATAAATTCATTTATTTATTTATTTATTGCATTTGACACGTTATATATTGCTATATTTAGAGGAATCAGATAAATATATTAAAAAATATCATCTAAATTAAATCTTGACAATGATCATTTAGGATCTGTATTTAGTGTTCATCCTTTCAGAAATATGGAATAAATGTGTGTAAAGAGTACTGACATTCTGGAACGTCATGTCTGATAAAGACTCAAAGGAGTACTATCATTATGGAACGTCATATGTAATGTTTTTACTAAACTAATTAGTTTTTGCTTTAGAACACGTACAACGGTCTCCAGAAATAAGAAAATATTATTCTGAGCAAGAGGAAGTATGTTTCCAGCGGGGACAATTAAAACACTTGATATCGAAAGGGAGAAACTACTTAACACCTGGTGTGGGTCAAAAATACTCCATTGAAGCAAAAATGGTTATGTTTTAAGTCGTAGTATTTAACCAATAATAACATATACCTCAGAGACATGAACCTTGACGAGAAGGAATGGAGCAGCAGAAATGTGATTTCTGAAAAGCTGTTTCTGGCAAAACTAGAAGAATACAAAATACAAAATGAGAAAATAAGAAGGGAGTAAATAGCATAAAAGGAGAAACTGGACAGAATATCTTACAGTGTTATGGCCATATCAAAAGAATGGAGGATAGTAGGTTGCCAAGGAAAACATTAGAAATTAGGGAAGAAGGAAAAGAGCAAGAGGAAGACCAACATAGAGATGGTTGGAGGGTGTCAAAGAGGAGATTGTTAGAAGGATGAGCAGTTGAGAACGGATTGAGGAAGAGAGAAGTTGGTCGGACAGAAGATGATGGAGAGTGCTTGCCTAAACCCAGTGAACTGGATTGGTATATGTATGTATATATATATTAATTCTTCCTAAAACCATATATCGTACTTTATAGAACTTTGAGCCTAAAACCACCAACTGTAAATGATTAGCAAGACAGTGAAAACTGTACTGCTATTTTACTACTTGTATTTGGGCCATGTGTTGTTTTTGGTAGCCTGTATAAATAGGCTTGTTGTACCTAAAATTTATTTGACCCAAGATCTGGCACAATCTTTAAATTATAAAACTCAATGTAGTGACTGACTGACTGACACTAAATGCTGAGGTACTTCCCTGTCTCCTACCCTGTGTATACTTGAATTGAAGCTGTCGGTCTTAATCCTCCAGAAAAATTCACAAACGTTTACTTTTTTCACTTATAAACAAGTTGGCGGCTTTTTTTACCCCAAAACTGCTCCAATATATTTCTTATGGGAAAATTATAAAAAGTAGTTTTTTTTTGCCTAATTTGAGGAAAATCTTGAGTAAAATTTTCAAACCTTCACAGTTCTAATCATGTAACAAATGTGCACCTTATATATGAATTTCAACTTAGTAACTAAAAGATTTGGGGTATCTGGGGCCCAAAAACTGAAATTTTTGAAAATCTAAAAGTTTTGTTTACTGATCTTATCTACTTAAGTGAGGTATCAATGTAAAACTATTTCTTTCCTGAATCCAAATATAACATCAGATTTTGAACAGGTTAAATATTAATATATAATATATATCCCCCTAAAACAATAACAAAAAACCTGCTAAAACCAGTAAAAGGGTAGTACTAAAATAAAACTTCCAAGTGACGTATCAAACTATAGGTAATCAAACTAGGCGTAATCTCATAAATTACAATTTTTCATTGCAACTTAGAAGAGACAACGTTTAAGGGTTCTTCACCCCCCCAAATAAAAAATATGCTCCAAAATGTTGTGTAATGTTAAACTAATACACAAAAGTGGGGTATCAAAATAAAGGTATTGTACTCTTAAATAATTTATTATTAGATTTTAGACCATGTTTAGAACCCAACTGCCCCAAAAACCAAAATTAAAGATCATACTGGTTAACAATCCTGGCGTGGCAGTGGGTCGATCTTTCTCATGAGGAGGCATGTGGAGATCCACAAATGGGACTGTAGCAGAGTGTCTTGGTGAGGCCGCAGGCCGAACTTTCTCCCGTGAGGCTGTAAGCCGAGTTCCATATAGAGGCTTGTAGCAGATTGTCTTGGCGAGTTCCTCCAAGGGGCTAAAGGTAGAGTTCTTAGGCGAGGCCGCAGGCCGAACTTACCTCACTCGCAGGCAACATGATGAGATCCACAAATGGGACTGTAGCAGTGTCTTGGTGAGGCCGTAGGCTGAACTTTTCCCCGCGAGGCCATAAGCCGAGTTCCACATTAGAGTAGAGATGGGCAAGAACAGTTAATTTCCGGAACAGTCAGAACCGGAACAACTCCAGGAATTGAACTGTTCCGTAAAGCTGTTCCGGAACAGTTTATGAAGAACAGTCAGATTGTAACCAAGACCAGCTAGATTCATCCAACTCCTGAGTGTTCGGAATCGTTTGGAACCCTGAGTCTAAGGGTAAAAACATTTCTCTTCCAAAAAAAACCAATTATATTTCTAAAGTGGGTTAAATCAATCATATTCGGATAAATTCTTGCTTTTAATACATTTATAATTATACAAAACTGGTTGGACAAATGAGAATGCCAGACAATTAATTAATCATCCATTTATGAATTAATCATCCAAAAGACAAGAAAGTAACATTGTACAAATTAGTTCACATATTTAAATTCAATAAATATTTTAGAAAACTAATATAATAATGAACAGCTACAGAAAAACAAAAATAGTAGATAAAATAACAAAATCAAAACATAAAATTACCATCAATAATATGGTAAAGTAAATTATAGTACTAAGACATACCATTATTTCCTAAAAAAAAAAAAAAAAAAAAAAAAACATGAAAGTACAGCAAATATAATAAAAAACTATACATTATTTTTATAATACAACATCAGGCCTATTATTTGCAGAATTCAGAATAGTTATAAAATACATATATACTTATATACAACTGTTTGGACAAAAGAAAAATTCTATTGATAACCAAACAGACAAGAAAGTAAAATTGTAAAAATGAGTTCCCATGTTTAAATTCAATACATATTTTAGAAAACTAATATAATGATGAAGAGGTACATACAAACAAAAATAGTAGATAAAATAACAAAATCAAAACGTTAATTTACTATGAGTAATATGGTAAAGTGGATTATACTAAGAATCGGATTAGTTTAAACTATTCATTGTTTATTGGCCGGATGTGTGTCGAG
>JAQJVL010006277.1:0-30108 GCA_035578905.1 Stictocephala bisonia
ATGAGGTGGCGTAAACCCCGCGTGGTGCAAAACGTTTTTAGAACAGTGCATTCCAACCAATCAGATTTCAAGACGACTGACTACGTCATATCGCCTGATTTTGTCGCTTTTAGAAAGCGTTATCCCCCTCTCTCTCTCTCTGTTGAGATATTTCAAATTAAAAAATAATACAACTTAAAATGCGCTCTTGGCTTAAAAACTATTTCTTAATGCTAAAGTGTTAACACATTAAATGCTATTATAAAACCTTAAAATATAAGTTATAAGTACTGAACAGGCATTTTTGTGATCTTTACAGTAACATAAAAGACTTTTTCAATATAGTTTTGTTTTTAAATTCATGCTAACTACATAGATATAAAGTTATTTGTAATAAACTGTAAGTAGGTTATAAATTGACGTATTTAACTGATTTCGTAAACATAAACCATAGATAAAAATAAACAGACATTTTCCACAAGTATGTCAGCTTTATAAGCATAAAAGCATCTTCAAGATAGTTTGACCTTAATGGCGTGAATATAGGTCATTCAGGGTCATTTGGTTATGTCTTACCTTGCTCCTACATAAGCCAGAAAGTAGGAATTTATTCCATAACTTATAATAAAGTTCTTTTTTTTTTTTTTTTTTTGTTGAGATATTACCCTTTATTTAGGATAGAGTATAAATTGCTAAAATATAAATGAAAATTAAATAATGATGCTCCTTTTATAGTAATAAAACTTAAAGTCCATGCTTCTTGAGCATCATTATGAGGGGTGTTTGACAACCCTTGCCAGGCTCAAGTATAAACTTCCCAACGAGGTCATTAATTGAACTTTCATATTAGGCTGAGTACAGAGATATATCTATTGATCAAAATCGAGAGCCAAACAAGTGTCCATGAGGATTATGTTTATTGATACACATGAACATCGTAACTTTATTAATTTGGTGTCTTAAAACTTGGCATTACAAATAACATGAATACATATTTTAATTAAAATTGTATTATTCGTGTTGAGTTTTTTTATTGGTATTTAAGTTTTATTTTTCATCGGAACGATTTGTATTATTCCATTGATATATATTTTCTATGTCTTCTAAATTCTAAGTCGAAATTGAGAAATTGTTCATTTTAAAGAATTCTTTGTCGCATAGTTATAGACATTCTATGGAATTAAATCATTATTTCTGTAAGTGTTATTTGTTAGGAGTAAGTGTATGACATTCTTTCAGTTATACAGGGTGATTCATGACGTTCTCCCCCCACTTCTATAGCATATTCTACTACTAAAAACAATGAAAAAATGTCATATAAACATAGATCCAAAAACGCTTCGTTAGCGAGTTACAGCCATCGAAAGATTTCGTCATGGTTCATGGGCAAAAAATGAAATAATATTGTACATAACTTATGGAAAGGTATATTAGGATTGAAATTCCATGATTTTATATGTATTTTTACATGGAAAAGCTAATAAAATAGGTTTGAGAACTGTACCTTAAGTAGTTTTTGAGTAATCTGGGTTAAAATTGGGATATTAGGACAAAAAATTCAGTATTTCTCAGTTTAGTGTACAGAAACGTTGTTAAATTGGTTACAAAGGCACACAACTTTCGTACATTATTTGTTTAGAATTTAATTCTGAGTAGATTGATATAAGTTGTGTAAAAAATACTACAGAAATAAGAACAGAAACTCAAATTTATTAAATTAAATACATTATTAATGCAAAAGAAGGTACTTCAAATACACAAGGATGTGTATTTGAAGTTGAAAATACAACGTCGACACTTATCAAAGTAGAAATTCAACATAAAATTAATTAGTATTATTAAAAATTAGGAAAATTGCAAAACAATTAATGATGTGCCTGAATAACGGTTCCGGTTATTTTTAAAGCAAACACATTGATTTATATGCTTTTTATAATATTTAAAATATAACAAAATCTTTCTTATTTACTAAAAAACTTTTATATCTTAAATATTATTATTATTAAATTAACTATATTGTAATATTTACATGTCTATTAATTATAAATATAGCATACCTACATACAAAACAACTAATGTATGATTAGGTAAAAATAATAATTTTTTTAAAAATATTTCCTTTCGATCATTATCTTCTCTTAAATATGATTTTAAAATAGTAAATTAAATATGAGGCTAGAGTTTATGTTTGTTGATATTATTGATTAATGCTTTGCACACATCACTATAATGGACCGATTCAAAATGTTTGTATTAAATAAATGCAATATCCCTTGTTTGTCCTGGGTTAATTAGTGTCAACTTCATCATTTGTTGTGATTGATCACATTGCCTAATGGGAAATTACAGAGAGTAATGAAATGTAAACTCTATTGTCACTTAATGAATGGTTCTGCAGTCTGGTGTGGAATGGCTATGGTAAAATACTGCCATACAATAAAATCAATTGTGGTATTTTTTAATTATTTTAACTAGGACATGTTCAAAGAAAATTACATAATTTAGTATTATGTACTAATACAGCTTATAAATTACTCTGTATTAGATTTATATAAACTGTAATTTTATATAAATCTAATTTTATCTCTTTATTAGATTTATACAGGGTGATTCATGACGTTCTCCCCCCACTTCTATAGCATATTCTACAACTAAAAACAATGAAAAAATGTCATATAAACATAGGTCCAAAAACGCTTCGTTAGCGAGTTACAGCTATCGAAAGATTTCGTCATGGTTCATGGGCAAAAAATGAAATAATATTGTACATAACTTATGGAAAGGTATATTAGGATTGAAATTCCATGATTTCATATGTATTTTTACATGGAAAAGCTAATAAAATAGGTTTGAGAACTGTACCTTAAGTAGTTTTTGAGTAATCCGGGTTAAAATTGGGATATTAGGACAAAAAATTCAGTATTTCTCAGTTTAGTGTACAGAAACGTTGTTAAATTGGTTACAAAGGCACACAACTTTCGTACATTATTTGTTTAGAATTTAATTCTGAGTAGATTGATATAAGTTGTGTAAAAAATACTACAGAAATAAGAACAGAAACTCAAATTTATTAAATTAAATACATTATTAATGCAAAAGAAATTACTATACAAATTAAACAAAATCATTGCTTTGGTCAAACAAATGCAATTATTATTATAATTGTTATTAAGAATAAAACTAAGAGTAAATAATAAATGAAAAATTAAAAAAAATAAACAATAAACATTGTCCAGCATCATTTTACAACCAATAACAACGTAATATTGTACGCAAAACCTTTTTCTAATTTTTTTAATTTTTTTCCTAAGTTGGTAACGCATGAACAACAGCTGATCAACAATTATTTCCTGATCCGGTTTGTACATAACCTGTTTATTACAGTATAACAGTACTGTAGTAGTGTTTTGCAAGTTACAAAAGCTATTTGTGTGAAGTGCATTGCAATAATAATTGTTTTCTGCGAGTTGTCTATTGGTTGTTTTGTCAGTGAAATAATGCCTTACGTATTTACATCGGAAGAATATGCTGATATGGTTTTTATTTTGGGTTATTGTAATGGTAATGCTAAAGCTGCTAGAGATGAATATGAACTACGTTACCCTAATAGGAGGATTCCAGATTCCAAAACAATACGTGAAACTTTCCTCACTCTTCGGGATACAGGATCACTACCAAGTATTCGTACTAGTTATGAACGTGCTTTCCAACATGATGATAATAACATTATTAACGCTGTTCTCCGAAGTCCAGGTGTAAGTACACGGCGTCTCTCTAGGCGGATAGGAGTTTCACAGTCAACTGTGTGGAGATCACTCAAGCGACATCAATTTCATCCATTTCATAAACAAAAGGTTCAACATCTACAGCCGGGGGATGGCCCACTTCGCTTGGAGTTTTGCTACTTTTTAAATACTAATCAACAACTGTACAAGCGTATTCTCTTTACTGATGAAGCACAGTTCACTAGGGATGGGGTCAACAACTTGCACAATGAGCACTCATGGGCTCAAGAAAATCCTCATGAGGTAATTGAACAGAACTTTCAACACCGATTTAGTGTCAATGTCTGGTGTGGTCTTATACACAATTGGCTGATTGGACCATTCATACTACCTGCACGACTAAATGCTGAGTTTTATTTGCACTTCCTTCAAGATGAGTTGCCACAGCTGCTTGAGGATATTCCTTTGCATCTCAGACGAAATTTGTTCTTCCAGCATGATGCAGCACCTCCCCACTTTTCTCGGGCCGTTATTACTCACTTGAATGATCAATTTCCTGGACGATGGATTGGCCGTGGAGGGCCTTACCCTTGGCCACCAAGATCACCAGATCTGTCTCCATTGGATTATTGTATCTGGGGATGGATGAAAGGTCTAGTCTACAAGACAAGAGTTAATTCGCGAGAAGAATTAACTGCCCGTATTATGGATTCTGCTACACAGCTAAAGGAACACCCAAGAAAATTGAGAAATTCAACAAAAGCAGTACACAAACGTGCTTTAAAATGCATCAAAAATGGAGGCCTCACTTTTGAACATGTACTGTAATAAAAAACATGTCTAAAGTTGAGAAAATCAATTTGTTGTTCTTTTAAGGTAATTTATGTATTTAATTTAATAAATTTGAGTTTCTGTTCTTATTTCTGTAGTATTTTTTACACAACTTATATCAATCTACTCAGAATTAAATTCTAAACAAATAATGTACGAAAGTTGTGTGCCTTTGTAACCAATTTAACAACGTTTCTGTACACTAAACTGAGAAAAACTGAATTTTTTGTCCTAATATCCCAATTTTAACCCGGATTACTCAAAAACTACTTAAGGTACAGTTCTCAAACCTATTTTATTAGCTTTTCCATGTGAAAATACATATGAAATCATGGAATTTCAATCCTAATATACCTTTCCATAAGTTATGTACAATATTATTTCATTTTTTGCCCATGAACCATGACGAAATCTTTCGATGGCTGTAACTCGCTAACGAAGCGTTTTTGGATCTATGTTTATATGACATTTTTTCATTGTTTTTAGTAGTAGAATATGCTATAGAAGTGGGGGGAGAACGTCATGAATCACCCTGTATAAATCTAATAAAGAGATAAAATTAGATTTATATAAAATTACAGTTTATATAAATCTAATAAAGAGTAGTTTATAAGCTGTATTAGTACATAATGTTAAATTATGTAATTTTCTTTGAACATGTCCTAGTTAAAATAATTAAAAATACCACAATTGATTTTATTGTATGGCAGTATTTTACCATAGCCATTCCACACCAGACTGCAGAACCATTCATTAAGTGACAATAGAGTTTACATTTCATTACTCTCTGTAATTTCCCATTAGGCAATGTGATCAATCACAACAAATGATAAAGTTGACACTAATTAACCCAGGACAAACAAGGGATATTGCATTTATTTAATACAAACATTTTGAATCGGTCCACTATAGTGATGTGTGCAAAGCATTAATCAATAATATCAACAAACATAAACTCTAGCCTCATATTCAATTTACTATTTTAAAATCATATTTAAGAGAAGATAATGATCGAAAGGAAATATTTTTAAAAAAATTATTATTTTTACCTAATCATACATTAGTTGTTTTGTATGTAGGTATGCTATATTTATAATTAATATAAATGTAAATAGTACATTATAGTTAATATTATAATAAACAAAAACCTTTTAGGATAAAAAAGTTTCTTAGTAAATAAGAAAGAATTTATTATATTTTAAATATTATAAATAGCATATAAATCAATGTGTTTGCTTTAAAAAGAACCGAAGCTATTATTCAGGGACATCATTAATTGTTTTGCAATTTTCCTAATTTTTAATAATACTAATTAATTTTATGTTGAATTTCTACTTTGATAAGTGTCGACGTTGTATTTTCAACTTCAAATACACATCCTTGTCATGTTAACATGCATTTTTATTAGAAATGCTCTACTAGCAATCCTCCTTACATACCAGGCTCGATCTTATCGTTTTTTTTATGTAATATAAGATGATTAATATAATAACTCCTTTAAATTGAAGGATTATAGTTAAATCTTTCATATTAGAAAAGTACAAAGCTTTCTAAAGTTTTATAACAATGTAAAGAATTGTGTTCCAAGCTCACGTCAGCCCTGAAGATGGATCTCAACATGCAGCCCAAAACTTCAGTCTATGTATATAATTTTTTTTTATTCTTATTTTTTTATAAGCTTAATAGTATTGGACAGAGTGACTAACAAAGATCAAGAAAAATTAAATGATTTGTATTATTTTTACAGTGAATATTACTATTCTATATGTTATATTTTAAACATGGGATTTGTTCTCTAACAGTCCAATTTTTGTAACTATCTACTTAGTTTTGTATTTAATGCCATCTAGGTTAACTAATTTTGTTTATTTCAAATGGTGTTATCCGTTGATCCAATAAATAAATAAATTACAGAGTTATCACTGTCATATACCAGTTATTATGGTACCAATAAACGAAGACTTATTTTAAATTAAAAATTACATTTATTAAACTTGCCATAAAATTTTTGGCTTTGAAAAATAATTTAATAATACTTTTATTAGTGTTATTTTATTTTGTTGTTTAAAATAACTTCGACAATGTAATACGTATTCTTGAGAATAAAACATTTTTATTTAAAAACTAAATAACTAATTATATTTCCAGCTAGTCCTAATTTAGAAAGATAGTCCTTGTCAATAATATTTGTTCTGTTCGAATCAAATTTAGTTATATTAGAAAAATTGAGTAAAAATTAATTATCAAATTACATTTTCTTGAGGTTATACTAATGTAATGTTTGACAAAAATGACGATTCCTCGTTTTGTCTTTTAACCTTGACCTTCCTCCGTAGTCGTGGTCAAAGGAACACTCAATCTCAATAATATCACCATAAAACCTGTCACCTTTGATCTCTCAATCACCAACCAAAACAATAATTGAAGGACAACAATTAAGTCTGAATTTTCTGTAATAAATACATATAATTTGTTAATGAACTTGAGAATGTAAAGATCTTTGAACACCTGATAAGGATTTTGTGCTTAAAGAAAGAATAACAGACATAGTGCATAGTACAATTAACATTAGTTTAAGTACAAAGATGTTGTCACTATTTCATTAACATTACCTGGAGAGGTTAGTTTTAAGAGTCCATCCAGCATTATGGATATTACCTAACCGAATTATTTTAACATTAGCCTGAATGTAAATGTTACTGGACTACGACGTCTAGACATCTCCACTACAATAAGAAAGAGATGAAGTTTTAAATGTATCTAATGTGTAACGCGTATTATTGCAGCAATGAGTGTGTTTAAGGTTTGGTATATAGAATGTATTGTTATAAAAATATTAACATGATAAATGTGTCAACCAAATTATTTACCAATAAAATAGATAAATTTTCAGTTACAAAAACACTACGACACATTTCATATTTAGTGTAAATTTGGACTACAATATTCTCGGAAGTCTTGAAATATTTATATGTATTCTGGTGATGCACAGAGCATCAATACATTTGCATGAATTTTTTAAAACTATTTCACCGTGAAAAAAGCTTAGTATTAATTTAAATTATACTAACTACTATTTCTCAACTCATTATCTAGCCGGTTTTATTAAAGATAAATGTATTAGCTCTCTTTAAGGATAATTTCAGATACGAGACAATGACACTACTTTGTGCGTATTTTAAGGCGAATATGAATAGTAAAAAGAGTGTAGGATGAGTGTATGACTTGTATTGTCTGGTTACTAACAAGGTTTGAGATAATAAAGAGTCATTTATAAAAGTTTTGGGTGAGTAAGAGACCTGCAGCTTTACATAGAATCCGAATCACGTAGTGGAATCAGACAATGGTAGTGGTCTGATTACCATATAATTGACGAGCCTATCTTAGTTTATCTACCCTCACAATATCTGTACAGTGAATACCAGCCAACACAAACACCCCAGTCTTCTCTGGTAGTGTCCACGCCAATATCATCAATTTAATAATAAAATGTAACTGTTATTATGGTTAATTAAAAGATATGTTTAATTTGCCTATATGTTAACACATTCAATTCCAATACAAAGGGACACGGATTTGTATCTTTGGAAGTCCACTTAAATTTTCCAAAGGGATTTGGTACGTCATCCCTAACAAATCTCTCTAATTAAAACATTTCACTGGCTTAAAACAGGCTAAAATAGTTTTTATCCTGATTCAATGGTTATTGTCAAAAGAAGGTATGCATTAATTTTAATTTTTTTACATGTATGTTATAGAATATTTTAAAGAAAACAACTGAGTTAAGTATAACAAAGATATTCCTTATTAACTTATCACAGGTTCTACAACTGTGTCTTTCATAAGTGTTTGGAAAAAAACTAAATTCATGGTCACTAAGTAAAAATTTCTTTTTTAACAGTTACTTAGGATTTATAGAAATCACTGCGAAACAACGAGACTATCACATTAAGTAATACATTTTTCAAAGGGAACAACTGAAAGATCTTTTATAAACTGTTCATGTTTTTCCAGTAATAAATCTGATGTCAAACTCTTAGGTTTAAAACCATGTCCTGAGGAGTCAAGTTATTTTGGAAAGTAATTAAATAATTGTTTCATCTAATTTATGCATAAAGAATGAAAATAAAGTTATCATTTAAAATCATGAAAATACTGCTTGATTTGTAAAATATTTAAAAAGTAAGATATTGTAGAAAATATTGTAAAATATTATATATTTGGATATATGATTATTTTAATTTAATTGTTTTAATTAAAACAAGTTAAAAAACACTAATAAATTTACTTAGCTTTTGGTTGAATAAGTTAAGAGTTATAATTTTACATATAAAATACAAGTTATCACGTTCTATATCAGTATTAGTATGTATTCCAGGAAACATCACGAGTATACTTTTAACGACCTTAATTTACAACAAAAAACATTAGTAGATATTTATTTATATATTGAATGTCTGTAGTCTAATTTACTGGACAGAGACATTTGGAGCTTCGTCCTAATGATAATGTGATTAATTGAAACCACCTATGTATACCAGCTATATACTCAGTCATTAGGCCGGAAATGTACTAAAATTAAAAAAAAGTTGTATTATTGATATTATAAGTTAATTAAAGAACTCCACTCTCCTACCTTAAAAAAATCAAACGTTATTTTTGGATTAATGCAAAGAATTGAAATAGTAGTAATTAGGATTGTTATATAGTATGTTACCATGCACGTATGGTTGTACTTACCTACCCACCCACCCATACACGTACGATGGTACTGACCCACCCACACATACACGTACGGCAGTACTGACCCACACACACACACACACACACACACACACACACACACACACACACACACACACACACACACACACACACACACACACACACACACACACACACACACACACACACACACACACACACACACACACACACACACACACACACACACACACACACACACACACACACACACACACACACACACACACACACACGCACGCACACGCGCACGCACACGCACACGCACACGCACACGCACACGCACACGCACACGCACACACACACACACACACACACACACACACACACACACACACAATTTGAAGCTTATATCTTAAATAATTCTTAAGTTATAAAATAATTTGTAAGAAACACATACAGACAGTAAACTAGTCACCGTAGACCCATCTTTATAGCATGAAATATGTTTGTATTTACCTAAAAAACAATTTTTACTGAAAAGTTCTAGAGAGTTCTGGGACACCCTGTATATATTTTTAAGGTAAACAGATTTTGTTAAAGCTTTTATATATTGTGGCATTGTGTATAAATAGGTATTGAGTATAAAAAGTACATAGCTTTAAATAAAAAAGTGGCTAAAAAAATTTTCTATTTAAAAGGATTCACCATCTGATATTGGAATATAAAACGAAATAAGGCTTCTGGCTGGAATGAAAAAATGTTTCGTTAAATAAATGTTTTTTAGCTCTGTGGTTAGATTGCATGCATACCTTTGGTGATACTGGATGTCCTGTTGATATTAAACCAAACTGACTAAATAATGCCAAACATTTTATTGTTATTATATTTAGTTAGATTTTCTTGATTGGCGTTTATTATTGCCCCGTTACCTTCATACAATTTAAATCAGTCTTAATTGGATGGGAAATTATTTTTTATTTAATTACTAATACAAAACATTTAAGATCAGTATACTTATTTATACTAAGTTAATTATCAAGGGAAATGCTGACTTGGAGTACAAATATTAATTTTAAAATTTATGTTTGCCTCCTAGGCATAATTGTGAATTGTTTGATCTCTGTAACGAAATATTTATTATCTTCTTAATTATCCATATATTGATTAATGTTTATTGTTATTAAAGTATTGTCACTTTAGAAAATAACTTAAAATTAACCATTAAGCCTTTTTGTGGGCAATAGAGTAATGTCAAACACTTTTTCAGTATATCTTTTTTAATATTTATGCCAACTACATAGATATAAAGTTACATGTGAGTTAACTGTAAGTAGGTTATAAATTCACTTTACTGTATATAACTGATTTCGTAAACATAAACCATAGATAAAAATACTCAGACATTTTCCACAAGTATGTCAGCTTAATAAGCGTAATAGCTTGCTGAAGACAGTTTGACCTTAATGGCGTGAATCTAGGTCATTCAGGGACATTTGGTTATGTCTAACTTTGTTCCTGCATTGGCCAGACTGTAGACGCATCTTCCATAACTTAGGATAGACGTCTGTTTTGATTTTGAGATATTACCCTGTATGTGGGATAAAGTATAAATTGTTAAAATAGAAATGAAAATTGAATAATGATGCACCTTTTATAGTAATAAATCTTAAAGTCCATGCTTCTTGAGCATCATTATGAGGGGTGTTTGACAACCCTTTCCAGGCTCAAGTATAAACTTTACAATGAGGTCATTATTTGAACTTTCATATTAGGCTGAGTATAGAGATATATCTATTGATCAAAATCGAGGCCCAAACAAGTGTCCATGAGGATTATGTTTATTGAGACACATAAACATCGTAACTTTATTAATTTTTTGTCTTAAAACTTGGCATTACAAATAACATGAATACACGTTTTAATTAAAATTGTATTGTTCGTGTTAAGTTCTTTTTTATTGGTATTTTAGTTTTGTTACTTATCGAAACGATTTGTATTATTCCAATAATATATATCCTCTATTTCTTCTAAATTCAAATTTACGAAGTCGAAATTGAGAAATTGTTCATTTTAAAGAATTCATTGCCGCATAGTTATAGACATTCTATGGAATCAAATCATTTATTTCTGTAAGTGTTATTTGTTAGGAGTACGTGTATGACATACTTTCTACAGTGTATATAAATCTAATAAAGAATAATTTATAAGCTGTATTGATACATAATACTAAATTATCTAATTTTCTTTTAACATGTCCTATTTATATAATTAAAAACACCGAAATTGACTTTATTGTATGACATTATTTTACCGTATTCATTCTACACCAGTCTGCAGAACCATTCTTTAACTGACAGTGAGTTTACATTTCATTACTCTCTGTAATTTCCCATTAGGCAATGTGATCGATCACAACAAATGATAGAGTTGACACTAATTAACCCAGGACAAAGGAGAAGGATATTTCATTTATTTAATACAAACATTTTGGATCGTTCCATTATAATGATTCAATGTGTGTGTGTGCGAAGCTTTAATCAATAATATTTATAAACATAAACTCTAGCCTCATATTCAATTTACTATTTTAAAATCATGTTTAAGTGAAGATAATGATTGAAAGGAAATATATTAAAAAAATTATTATTTGTACCTAATCAGACATTAGTTGTTGTGTATATAGGTATGCAATATTTATAATTAATAGACATGTAAATAGTACAATAAAGTTAATTTAAAAATATATAATAACCTTTTAAGATAAAAAAGTTTTTTAGTAAATAAAAAAGATTGTATTATAATTTAAATATCATAAACATTATATAAATCAATGTGTTATCAAGCCATTACTAAGGGACAACATTAATTGTTTTGCAATTTTCCTAAGTTTTAATAATACTAATTAATTTGATGTTGAATTACTAATTTGATAAGTGTCGACGTTGTATTTTCAACTTCAAAAACACATCGTTGTTTGTTAACATGCATTTTTATTAGAAATGCTCTGCGAGCAATCCTCCTTACACACAAGGCTCGATCTAATCGTTTGTTTTATGTAATATAAGATAATTAACATAATAACTCCTTTAAATTGAAGGATTTCAGTTAAATATTTCCTATTAGAAAAGTATGAAGCTTTCTAAAGTTTTATGACAATAAAAAGAATTTTGTTCCAAGCTCACGTGAGCCTTGAAGATGGTTCACAACATGCAGTCCTAAACGTCAGTCTATGTATATAATGTATACAAACTTTTAAAACGGTCGTATCTAGAAAACTCAGATTTTATAATAGTTTTATTGTTTTAAATGTAAATTCATGATTTTTTTTAATCTTATTTTTTATAAGCTTGATAGTATTGGACAGAGCGACTGACAAAGATCAACAAAAATTAAATGATTTGTATTATTTTTACAGTGAATATTACTATACTATATATATATATATATATATATATATATATATATATATATATATATATATATATATATATATATATATATATACATATATATATATTGCAGCAACGAATGTGTTTAAGGTTTGGTACATAGAATGTATTGTTATAAAAATATAAACATGATAAATGTGTCAACCAAATTATTTACCAATAAAATAGATACATTTTCAGTTACAAAAACACTACGACACATTTTATTTTTAGTGTAAATTTGGACTACAATATTCTCGGAAGTCTTTAAATATTTATATGTATTCTGGTTATGCACAGAGCTTCAATACATTTGCATGCATTTTTTAAAACTATTTCAGCGTGAAAAAAGCTTAGTATTAATTTAAATTATACTAACTACTATTTCTCAACTCATTATCTAGCCGGTTATATTAAAGATAAATGTATTAGCTCTCTTTAAGGATAATTTCAGATACGAGACAATGACACTACTTTGTGCGTATTTTAAGGCGAATATAAATAGTAAAAAGAGTGTAGGATGAGTGTATGACTTGTATTGTCTGGTTACTAACAAGGTTTGAGATAATAAAGAGCCATTTATCAAAATTTTGGGTGAGTAAGAGACCTGCAGCTTTACATAGAATCCGAATCACGTAGTGGAATCAGACAATGGTAGTGGTCTGATTACCATATAATTGACGAGCCTATCTTAGTTTATCTACCCTCACAATATCTGTACAGTGAATACCAGCCAACACAAACACCCCAGTCTTCTCTGGTAGTGTCCACGCCAATATCATCAATTTAATAATAAATTGTAACTGTTATTATCGTTAATTAAAAGATATGTTTAATTTGCCTATATGTTAACACATTCAATTCCAATACAAAGGGACATGGATTTGTATCTTTGGAAGTCCACTTAAATTTTCCAATGGAATTTGGTACGTCATCCCTAACAAATCTCTCTAATTAAAACATTTCACTGGCTTAAAACAGGCTAAAATAGTTTTTATCCTGATTCAATGGTTATTGTCAAAAGAAGATACGCAGTAATTTTAATTTTTTTACATCTATGTTATAGAATATTTTAAAGAAAACAACTGAGTTAAGTATAACAAAGATATTCCTTATTAACTTATCACAGGTTCTACAACTGTGTCTTTCATAAGTGTTTGGAAAAAAACTAAATTCATGGTCACTAAGTAAAAATTTCTTTTTTAACAGTTACTTAGGATTTATAGAAATCACTGCGAAACAACGAGACTATCACATTAAGTAATACATTTTTCAAAGGGGACAACTGAAAGATCTTTTATAAACTGTTCATGTTTTTCCAGTAATAAATCTGATGTCAAACTCTTAGGTTTAAAACCATGTCCTGAGGAGTCAAGTTATTTTGGAAAGTAAGTAAATAATTGTTTCATCTAATTTATGCATGAAGAATGAAAATAAAGTTATCATTTAAAATCATGAAAATTCTGCTTGATTTGTAAAATACTTAAAAAAGGAAGATGAAATATTATATATTTGGATATATGATTATTTTAATTTAATTATTTTAATTAAAACAAGTTAAAAAACACTATATAAAATTACTTAGCTTTTGGTTGAATAAGTTAAGAGTTATAATTTTACAGATACAAAACAATTTGTCACATACCTATATCAGTATTAGTATGTATTCCAGGAAACATCACGAGTATACTTTTAACGTCCTTAATTTACAACAAAAAACATTAGTAGATATTTATTTATATATTGAATGTCTGTAGTCTAATTTACTGGACAGAGACATTTGGAGCTTCGACCTAATGATAATGTGATTAATTGAAACCACCTATGTATACCAGCTATATACTCAGTCATTAGGCCGGAAATGTACTAAAATTAAAAAAAAGTTGTATTAGTACTATAAGTAAATTGATATTATAAGTAAATTAAAGAACTCCACTCTCCTACCTTAAAAAAATCAAACGTTATTTTTGGATTAATACAAAGAATTGAAATAGTAGTAATTAGGATTGTTATATAGTATGTTACCATGCACGTACGTTGGTACTGACCCACCCACCCATACACGTACGGTGGTACTGACCCACCCACCCATACACGTACGGCAGTACTGACCCACACACACACACACACACACACACACACACACACACACACACACACACACACACACACACACACACACACACACACACACACACACACACACACACACACACACACACACACACACACACACACACACACACACACACACACACACACACACACACACACACACACACACACACACACACACACAAACACACACACACACACACACACACACACACACACACACACACACACACACACACACACACACACACACACACGCACACACACACACACACACACACACACACACACACACACACACACACACACACACACACACACATACACACACACACACACACATCAGAGGTCAAGTTAGTTGCATATGCCGATGATGTAGCTGTTGTGATAGTGGCGAAACATCTGGAGGAGATAAACCTGGCCTTCGATATCACATTTAGTCGGATTAACCAATGGATGGAGATGATGAACTTGGAGCTAGCCAAGCACAAGACTGAAGCTGTGCTCATTACCAGCAGACAGGCGGTAGAAACAATTAAGTTCGAGGTCGGAGAACAAGAGATCACATCACAACCATTTATCCGATACTTAGGAGTGATGCTTGATGCTCGAATTAATTTCAAACAGCAGATCGACTATGTCAGTACCAAGGCGTCAGTAGTGAGAGCAAGCTTATCACGACTGATGTCTAACGTCGGAGGACCAAAGCAGAGCAGAAGGCTGCTGTTGTCATCGGTAGTCACATCGGTGCTCACATACGGAATATCCATTTGGGCCGACGCACTAGACACACAGGAATCATGGAGAAAGGCGGGCCCAGTTTATCGACAGAGTGCTCTGAGAGTAGCCAGTGCTTTCCGCACAATATCTGAGGAAGCAGTCTTTGTCATTTCTGGAATTCTCCTACTTAAAATCCTAGCCGAAGAACGACGGGCTCTGTACTATCGAAAGAGGACGACCTCACTAAGTCCTGATAAACTGAGAACTGAAGAGCGACAATATAGCATAGTACGATGGCAGCACCAATGGGATGCTGCAGAGAGAGGCAGGTGGACGTACCGTCTTATACCGAAGATAGTAGGCTGGCTGAACCGAAATCATGGAGAGGTCAATTACTATCTCACACAGATGTTGTCGGGACACGGCTGCTTCCGAGCTTATCTTCACCGTTTCAAGCATGATGATTCCCCGGAGTGTCCGTCCTGTCCAGGAGTCACTGAAGATGTGGAGCATGTGTTTTTTGAGTGTCCTCGTTTCAGCCAAGAACGTGAAAAGTTAGAAATGATCCTCAACAAGAGAATCAAACCAGAGACGATAGTAGAAGAAATGATATCAAGTGAAACTGCCTGGAATGCAACAAGTGCATTCGCTAAGGAACTACTTACACACACACACACACACACACACACACACACACACACACACACACACACACACACACACACACACACACACACACACACGTATCATATAGTCAGATAGAAAGCAATGTGAATGTATTGTTAATTAAAAGACACTATGATTTTTTTTTTTTTTTTTTATCAATGAAATGTTGTAATAGAGTACGCACATTATTTACATTGTGTACTCTAGTACAACATTTCATTTAATATATAATATATATATATGTGAATACTTAATATATATATATTAAATAATACAAAAAGCGACCAGTCGAATGCGCAGCAGTAAATATATCAATACAATCGCCATACATTAGAGTTATCTTATGACACCGTTGTCTGAGATCCCACCCGCCCACCCATACTCGTACAGTGATAGTGCACAGTGATACCTTGCAGTGATTTTTATACTTGATTGTTTGTAAATTTATGGAGGCGATTATCATTTGTAATAAGGATAAGCAAGACTAAATTATAGATGGATTAGATTGTTTGTTTAATCGGTTTTTAATTGCTTCTTTTCAAAATGATAACAGAGAGATTGCAAACGCATACACTTTATACCCTTGGTAGGTTAGACTAAGTTTTAGTTAGGATATTTTAGTTAACTAAGTACAAAGTTATCTAATATCTAAAGCTAATTTCAGTGGGGTGTGATAGTGTTTGTTGTTTCTGTTAAAATTGTATTTCTTTGTTTTGAAGTAAAAAGTATGGATAACGTTATTGCCTTTGATAGCTAATTTTCACTTTTTATTCACACATTTATCTTCAATAATCAAATACTTATTTTATTATGAAAGACGTCACTCCTGTTTTATTTACTATCGCTACATTTTTTTATTAATTGTAAATAAAACCAACACAATAGTAGTAACAAACAATGTCATAGTTGCTTAAAAACTCGTTTATGTTTTGATTTAATATTTTTACATAGAACTTACTTTCGTAACTCTATCTGTCACTGATCACTCATTAAGACTACACCATTTAACTCTTTCGTGAAAAAATACCATTAACTTTATGTTCTTGGAGATATATCTGAGTTGTGGTTTACGTCACTTACTTTCCTCTTTGATTTTCACATTATTTTAAGTATTTTAAGCAATGGGGATATTTTTGCTATATTCATAGTCTGTTGTATGAAAGTTATTTGTTAGCAATGTATTGTTCATGATAGATAATATTTTGAGATTTCAAATACTTCAGTGTTCTAAAACAAACACAGCGTTTCGACAGGTACAACAAACTCCTATCGTCTTCAGTTGTACTTACTAATTTAGCCTAAATTTAAAACAATTTTTTCATCCTTAACCCATACTTATTCAAGTAAAAAGTAAAATCTACATGCTTAGATACTACGAATTACTGTTATGAAAGTCATGTGTTCACACATTACAAACTAAGATTGCGGGTCATTTTTTCGCATTCGTTTTTTCGTGAACATTTGTTTTTATTTAATTTTTTCACTCCAAATATTTTTCACATTAATTATTAAAACTTTAAAACGTAATATGATCTCTATAGTATAAACTATGTGGAATACCTTAATAAGGAAGATTTTCACCAAAAAAAGAACCATAATGGTATTACTTTAACCAAATCCCAAATTACAAATCTGGCAGCCTGATAAATTCTCTGTCTACATTAATTTCAAACGGTTTATAAATAATGATTAGATTCCCTTGAATTTAAAGGATATAATATCCGTTTAGTTATACTCAGTATAATCGGATAAAATATCCATGTGCAAATAGATGAAATACACATGTTTGAAGATGAAATACACATGTTTGAAGATGAAATACATACGAGGGTTAAGGTGAAGCTTCACCACTGAGAGAATTTGATTAATATGCGTGATTGAATCCAAATACAATCACTGATCGTGTTCTATATATGTTCATCTCTTCATTAAGATTTGTGTTTTTTTTCGTGGGGTAAAAATTGGTTCAAGAATAAATAAATTGATGTTTAGGTCTAGTTTTTTTGTAGACGCGTTTATTTTAAACACTACAACTTTACTTTTGTAAACATTGGTACTTTTAAAATTACTATATACACATAATACATTAATATACTTCATAATGAAGCAACTTTTTTTAAATACAATTCGAGTAAAATTAAATATTTCAAGGTGATTTTAAACATGTTTGAAAAATCTTTAGGTTTTGAACTCACTAACGAAAGAACTGTTTTCCTATTATATTGCTCTACAACAACATTTTATAATCCGCAATTAAGTAAAATATTACACTAATACTAAAAATTCATTAAAGATTTAAAAAAGACATTTAAAAGTGTATGTAAATAATTGAAATTAACAATTTACTGGCGAGTTTACATTAAATTCATGTTTATTATTTTTCAATCGCTAAAATTGCAAATGTATAATAAGAAAACTAAAAATATAGACCATTTATTGATTTATTTTGAAATAATATGCAACCATAATTTATCTGATGAGGAGTAAGTTTTTTATCTCCAAATAATTTGTAAGATTTTATTAGTCTTACACTAAATTTTAATTACTTAATCACTCAAAATATTAAATCTTAGTTGGTTTAAGAGCTGTTTTATAAATCAGCGCTATATTAAAAGGACGGTACATAAAGATTTAATATTAATTTGATATAGTGGCTGAAAGGATGGTATTTGGTATAGGATATATATTTGGTATGTAAAAATAGGAATGCTAAATCTTTTTTTTAATCTGGCATAAAAAATCAACGCATGACGCGGACTACCTAAGCCTCAGTCACTGGAACCAGAACCATAACACAGATGTTTCCTCAAAGTCTGATATTCCACAAGCGTCTTTAAAACAAATCGAAGTTTAATCAAATGTCTGAAATTTACTATGTATTAGTTTGATGTAACAGAGAATTTTTCAAAATAAGTTTTCAAATTTGATTCGAATTCTTTAAGACATTTTATTCAACTTTAATTATTTTTACGAAATAATAATATTACTCCAACCTGTTTTGTAAAAAAAGAATTTAATATTCTACTTTTGTAATGGGCTTTAAGAGGTCGAATGACTTGGATGTAAATGTTACGTGGATTTTTAACAAAATTATAAACAATTATGTTGCGGTTTTAAGTATTAATTTAAATTAAGCTTTTCCCAAAGGATTTAAATAACATAAATTGCTCTAGAATTATTTCAGTTGTATTGTTATGGTTTGAATTTTTCAATGATAGGATAAATCTAAATATTATTTATAAAAGTGTCGAAAATTGATTGTGCTTTTTGTCCTTTTGTCCATGCTTCAAATATTTCATGAGGCATTTCGTATTTAAGAGGTGATTAATACGGTAAATATTTTAGGTATGAAATTTATTGAATCTGTTTTCAGGTGCATAGAAACCTACACCTCCTCTTCTAATTTCACTAAAGATGTTCTTCGAATAATTATGAATGATAAATATAAAATGTACAAAAGTACCTCCAAGACATTGTGCCTAGTTGTTGCTCCACAAAGCAATCATGGTAGTGATAACAAAAACAGAGTTCTCCAGCATGATAAATAAAAGGGAGTAGTTGAAATCAAAATAGGCACATGAGAAGAACCTTCGGCTCCGATGGATATTGGCAAGAAGTTGATGTTTAATTTTCTTGGAGTCTTCCCAAGAGTTGCACAGCTGGTGGTAGGCGTCTTCTTTTCCCCTGCGAACCCTTTCAACTACGGTTATGCTGAGGACGAAACATATAATTTCAATTAATCTTATGGTTGTCCTCAGGGTTGTATTTTTCATTTGTAAATATGTTTCCACAAGTAGTATAGGAACAATTACTTCAATCATCAATCGGTACAGTATGACTTTGACATGGACGTTCCTGTTTATCTCGCTTTCAGTGTAAGCCAAAGAGCCTTGGAGTTCTGCCAGAAACATCCTCTTCCTATCCACTTCGGTTTGCACACTAACAATCCTACGCTTACGTCGCCCTCGAAGGCGCCCACGACATGTTGAAGATCTTAAGGTACCTATTTCTAGTTCACTTTCATTTGTTTCAGAGAATCCTTTAGTTATTGCATTTTGAATGAGTAAGACCTTTATTTGATGCATTATCAGAGTTGATAAAAAAATTAGTTTTGCTCCACAATATTGGAAAGTGGTAATATATTGAGTAAACGGTAATGACGTGTTTCCACCCATTATATTATGGACTAAATACAGTACTTGATATAGCATATGCAGGATCATAAACCCAAAGGACATTATCTTGAATAACTTCTTTCCTGGCACATTTACGTTGTTTGATTCCAGCTTCCTTTCGATAGCTTCAAGATTCAGAGTGGCAGAGATTTTGGTTTTGTAATCCCAAATTGCACTGAACAAAGAATAGACTGGTAACATGATCATAGCGATTCTCAGTAGTTGAATATATGTATCTTCCGTTGTTTCTACGGTTAGCTGATGGTAAAAGTACAGTATTAGTTCCACTCCATAAACTAGTAACCAAACTATTGAGCAGGCAGTTTTCAAACTGTTTTTTTCAAGCGTCCTAAGTGACACTGTACTTGTACCAATAATACTTTCATATAAGTAGCTATACCTAAATTGGCCCAAATTCACATCCATTTTTCAGTAACAACATATCACGCTGTACCATCCCTGGTGAAGACTGGTTGTTGTGGTAAGTGTTGCCTAGGCAACTGTGCAGTGACCTGGAAAATTTTTGAGGTACGTGCTTTTAATAGATTAAAATATTGACATTTTTCTAGCAATAATAAAGCATATCTTCTCCTGTTCTTATATTTGATATTTTTATATAGTTAAAACTATAATAATAAATCGATCACCAGTATACATTATTGTTAATTAATTAAAATGTAAGAAATTGTTTTAAAAAGAAAGTACGGTGCTATTTAAATTGAAATAAAAGGTATTAACTAAGGATTTATATCAGTTACGTAAATGATGTTTTATTTTTCAAAAGTTATGAGTTTAAATACTACATTTTTATAGTTAAAAGTAAAAATACTAGCTACATTTGATTTACGGTTCTATTTAGAAACCCTCTGGTACTTGCATATAAATTATAATTGCGTTAGGCTTGTATAACAGTATTACACTTGTAATATTTACCATAAAATGTTAGGTACGATTGGATTTGATGACCCATTGTTACATATTATATAATACACTGTGAGCTACATTACACTATAACAGCAATTAATTTAAAACTATCTTATAATAAGAATGATATCCAAGGTGATTTTTTCTATGTGAATGAATAAAAATCAGCTTCTTCTTAAAATAAATAAACACTTTGATACTTTAATACATGTCGTTACACTAACTTTCCAGAAACAGATAATTAATTTAAATAATTACTTAGACTCGAACGATCTAGATGTGAAATAAAACTAACAAACTTCAGTTATCTATTCAATAGAACGGGACTGCATTTAAAATGAAGAGGGTATAAGATATGAATTTAATTAATGATCTCTGTTCAATTTACTTCCATCGTTTCATTTTAAACATTAAATTTATAAGCTACTCAAACTGTTGCTTATAACGTAATTTGGATTAAAAAAAATCTGTTTGTGTGAAGTTTAGTTTCTCAATTCAGTAGTCTATGTTCAGTTATGACGAAATTAAGGAGTGCTAAGATTTTAGTTATAATTTTGATAACGAATGTACTATCTTTTATATAGAGAATAATTGTTTGCAATACTAATATTCTATATCAATAGAGATGGGCAACAACTCAACATGTTGAATTTCCTAACCTCACGTCATTTATTTACAACAATAATTAGACAAATTCTAACAATGCTGTTACTTCCAGATAACAAGTTTCTTTCCAGACTCCTCAGGTCCTAAAGTGAACAGCAGTATCTTCTTAGAACCTCTATCAAATTAAACTCGGTCTGTCCCTAAAGTGGAATTTAAAGTGGGCTTTTAAACTATTTACTTTAATATTCTCTACATGATACATTATTAATCGCTCTAAGTAGAATCAGAATAATATTTTTAAGCACAAGTTAATTCCGGTATTTATTTACGTATTTTAACTAGTGACTAGTTTATTAATTAATGTAGTGGAATAAGAGGAATTGTATTAATATTTAAAAGAAATTCTGGGAAATGTTTCACAAAGATCAATGATTCTCTAAATACGTAATTTGAAGGCCCTGTTTTATATCATAAAATATTTGTTTAATCGTTCACAATGAATGAGGGTTTAGTGATATGTTGCACATAACATTGCTATCCCATATTATAGTTTTTAATTTATATCACTGTAATAAAAAAGGTTTTTTAAGTTTAATTTTACTCATAATGCAAGCTAACTAAACTTTATCACCTAATGATTCTCTGTAGATAAGTACTTCATAAGGAGAGTGGATATCATGTCATCTGAGTGAACGCGTGTCGCTACGGCTCCAGAAAATCAGTGTTAAAATCGGGTATATTGATTTGATGATTGCTGAAAATGCGGGCGTGAAGAGTTACAACAGACATTCGGGGCGAGTATAGTTGAAATAAAAATTGATATTAAAGAGTGATGTCAGGAAGTCACTTGAATTTTTTAATGGACAAATAGTTAGTTGTGTAAGTCAACTTAAGGAATGCTAGGAACAAATTCCAGTGTGAACTGAATATTGAACGACTTAAATCAGAAAAATTATCAGAAAAAAACTCATGGATACTAAAAAAGCCTAATTTTCATCTGACCAATATAGTCGCAGTAATTGTTTGGAGATTAGGGAAGTGCCACAGGCGAAACAACAATGAATCATATATGTTGTCAAAAACGTGGCAAAAGCTCTCAATTTCAATCTTGAAGAGGGATTGATTGACGCAGTACATAGCCTCTTACATCACCCGAACGATCCCGGTCCTCCAAGAGGAATCATCCTAAACTACTACCGACGCATCGACATGGGGGCAATGCGAGCATGGACCAGGGTGAAAATTAGCTTTTCTGCGGCAGAACTTGTCTACAACAGCGACAATAAAGTCTACATCAACCTATCGCTGACCAGAGAGACAAGAGCCTTATGGATGGAGACTTGGGTGACGAAGGAAAGGAAGAGCTACAGATACCTCTGGATGACGAGTGCAGGGAAGATCTTCGTTCAACGAGAAGAGAGAACAAGAGCCATCCACATCGCAAGCAGGGCTGACATGGAACTTCTATTTGTTTACATTCATATTATATATTTATTTTTATATTTTTATGTTTATATTATAAAAAGCTTTAGGGGTATAGGTATTTTAAATGTAAAATTTAAAATGTGTAAGTGATTTTGTTTGTTTGAAAGTAAGTATGCAGACAACGCTAACAGTTCCCCTTGTCTGGGTTGTTATTAGTATGTTTTAAAGTTATTTTTAACACTAATTAAATTTCTACAACTATTATTGTATTACCAAACCTATAATAAGTATAATAATATATGATCAAAACAAAATAAATTATTCACAAAAATTAATAACCTAATATTTAGACGTGAAACTAATATTCATCCCTAAAAGAATTGTGTGAATGAAATGTTATTCTATACGAAAGGAATAAATAGCATTTACTTGTAGCCAAAATACTGTAAAAAATAAAATATACATACTCTTATCAGTAACTAAATATAACTAACTCATATAATAGTTATCTGCTCATTTTTATAACGGGATGAATTTAACGTTTAAAAAGTCATTCAATATTTTTTCACACTTAGGGTGTCTATCCAGTTTTCAATTTATCGAGTGTTGTGTCCAAACAATTCATCAAACACACACACACACACACACACACACACACACACACACACACACACACACACACACACACACACACACACACACACACACACACACACACACACACACGTATCATATAGTCAGGTAGAAAGCAATGTGAATGTATTGTTAATTAAAAGACACTATGATTTTTTTTTTCAATGAAATGTTGTAATAGAGTCCGCACATTATTTACATTGTGTACTCTAGTACAACATTTCATTTAATATATAATATATAAATATATGAATACTTAATATATATATATATATATATATATATATATATATATATATATATATATTAAATAATACAAAAAGTGACCAGTCGAATGCGCGGCAGTATATATATCAATACAATCGCCATACATTAGAGTTATCTTATGACACCGTTGTCTGAGATGCCCACCCGCCCACCCATACTCGCACAGTGATAGTGCACAGTGATACCTTGCAGTGATTTTTAGACTTGATTTTTTGTAAATTTATGGAGGCGATTATCATTTGTAATAAGGATAAGCAAGACTAAATGATAGATGGATTAGATCGTTTGTTTAATCGGTTTTTAATTGCTACTTTTCAAAATGATAACAGAGAGATTGCAAACGCATACACGTTATATCCTTGGTAGGTTAGACTAAGTTTTAGTTAGGATTTTGTAGTTAACTAAGTACAAAGTTATCTAATGTCTAAAGCTAATTTCAATGGGGTGTGATAGTGTTTGTTGTTTCTGTTAAAATTGTATTTTTTTGTTTTGAAGTAAAAAGTATGGATAACGTAATTGCCTATGATAGCTAATTTTCACTTTTTATTCATACATTTATCTTCAATAATCAAATACTTATTTTATTATGAAAGACGTCACTCCTGTTTTATTTACTATCACTACATTTTTTTAATAATTGTAAATAAAACCAACACAATAGTAGTAACAATGTCATAGTTGCTTCAAAGCTCGTTTATGTTTTGATATAATATTGAAGTTATACTTCTTTGCGCCCGTTAGACACTTTGGGATGGGATGTTGGTGGAGAAATCCCGTCACGCTGAAAAGTAAGAACAAATTTTTAAGAACTATCGATTAATCGATTGTTAATCGAAGAAATTTAATCGAAGAAATTACTGATAATGATAATATAGGTGTATAATATAATAATGAAGTCACGTATAATATATTGAAGATAAATATATTGAATAATATTGAAAAATGTCTTATATTTCATTTATATATCCTGTCTGTTTGTGTGCGTGAGTGGGTGTATGAGAATGGCCAAAGAAGTATAACTTCCACCGTGTGGTCCGACGCACACCCAATTTTTTTTTACATAGAACTTCCTTTCGTAACTCTATCTGTCACTGATCACTCATTATGACTACACCATTTAACTCTTTCGTGACAAAATACCTTTAACTTTATGTTCTTGGAGATATATCTGAGTTTTGGTTTACGTCAATTACTTTCGTCTTTGATTTTCACCTTATTTTAAGTATTTTAAGCAATGGGGATATTTTTGCTATATTCATAGTCTGTTGTATGAAAGTTATTTGTTAGCAATGTATTGTTCATGATAGATAATATTTTGAGATTTCAAATACTTCAGTGTTCTAAAACAAACACAGCGTTTCGACAGGTACAACAAACTCCTATCGTCTTCAGTTGTACTTACTAATTTAGCCTAAATCTAAAACAATGTTTTCCTCCTTAACCCATACTTATTCAAGTAAAAAGTAAAATCTACATGCTTAGCTACTACGAATTACTGTTATGAAAGTCAAGTGTTCACACATTACAAACTACGATTGCGGGTCATTTTTTCGCATTCATTTTTTCGTGAACATTTATCCTTATTTAATTTTTTCACTCTAATTATTTTTCACATTAAATTATCAAAACTTTAAAATTTAATACGATCTCTATAGTATAACCTATGTGGAATACCTTAATAAAGAAGATTTTCACCAAAACAAGAACCACAACGGTATTATTTTAACCAAATCCCAAATTACAAATCTGGCAGCCTGATAAATTGTCTGCCTACATTAATTGCGAACGGTTTATAAATAATGATTATATTAATAGGTTCCCTTGAATTTAAAGGATATAATATCCGTTTATAGTTAGACTCAGTATAATCGGATAAAATATTCACGTGCAAATAGATGAAATACACATGTTTGATGATGAAATACACACGAGGGTTAAGGTGAAGCTTCACCACTGAGAGAATTTGATTAATATGCGTGATTGAATCCAAATACAATCACTGATCGTGTTCTATAAATGTTCAACTCTTCATTAAGATGTCTGTTTTTTTTCGTGGGGTAAAAATTGGTTCAAGAATAAATAAATTGATGTTTAGGTCAAATTTTATTGTAGACGCGTTTATTTTAAAAACTACAGCCTTTTTTTTAAACATTGGTACTTTTAAAATTACTATATAAACATAATAGATTAATTTACTTCATAATAAAGCAACTTTTTTAAAATACAATTCGAGTAAAATTAAATATTTCAAGGTGGTTTTAAACATGTTTGAAAAATCTTTAGGTTTTGAACTCACTAACGAAAGAACTGTTTTCCTATTATATTGCTCTACAAAAACATTTTAAAATCCCCAATTAATTAAAATATTACAATAATACTAATAATTCATTATAGATTTAGAAAAGACATTTAAAAGAGTATGTAAATAATTGAACTTAACAATTTACTGACGAGTTTACATTAAATTCATGTTTATTATTTTTCAATCGCTAAAATTGCAAATGTATAATAAGAAAACTAAAAATATAGACCATTTATTGATTTATTTTTAAATAATATGCAACCATAATTTATCTGATACGGAGTAAGTTTTTTATCTCCAAATAATTTGTTAGATTTTAATAGTCTTACACTAAATTTTAATTATTTGATCACTCAAAATATTACAGCTTAGTTGGTTACCGTAAAACCAATATTTAGGTATTACAGAATAATGGCAAGATTTTATCTTCATAAGAACTGAGATTGGAACGAGAGCATGAAGGGATCAAGTGACTCGCTTTGTAAGTAAAATCTTCATCGATTCTCCTTCATTACTTTGTTCACAGCAAATAACAAAATGCACCTAGTTCTAACATGGAGGATCAGGTTTAAATAACATTAAAAGCAGTAAAGTCATATACTTTAACAGCGCTATATTAAAAGGATGGTACATAAAGATTTAATATTAATTTGATATACTGGCTGAAAGGATTGTATTTGGTATAGGATATATATTTGGTATGTAAAAATAGGAATGCTACAATTTTTTAAAATCTGCATAAAAATCAATGCATGACGTGGACTACCTAAGCCTCAGTCACTGGAACCAGAACCATAACACAGATGTTTCCTCAAAATCTGTTATTCCACAAGCGTCTATAAAACAAATCGAATTTTAATCAAATGTCTGAAATTTACTATGTATTAGTTTGATGTAACAGAGAAATTTTCAAATTATGTCTTCAAATTTGATGCGAAAACTTTAGGACATTTTATTCAACTTTAATTATTTTTACGAAATAATAATATTACTCCAACCTGTTTTGTAAAAAAGATTTTAATATTCTACTTTTGTAATGGGCTTTAAGAGCTCGAATAACTTGGATGTAAAATTTACGTGGATTTTTTACAAAATTATAAACGATCTTTTTGTGGTTTTAAGAAAATTGTTTAATATAAATTAAGCTTTTCCCAAAGGATTTAAATCACATAGGTTTCCCTAAAATTATTTCAGTTGTATTGTTATGGTTTTAATGTTTCAATGATAGGATAAATCTAAATATTATGTATGAAAGTGTCGAAAATTATTTGTGCTTTATATCCATGCTTCAAAAATTTCACGAGGCGTCTCGTATTTAAGAGGTGATTAATATGGTAAATATTTTAGGTATGAAACTTATTGAATCTATTTTCAGGTGCATAGAAAGCTACACAAGTAGTACCTCCTCTTATAATTTCACTAAAGATGTTCTTCGAATAATTATGAATGATAAATATAAAATGTACAAAAGTACCTCCGAGACATTGTGCCTAGTTGTTGCTCCACAAAGCAATCATGGTAGTGATGACAAAAACAGAATTCTCCAGCATGATAAATAAAAGGGAGTAGTTGAAATCAAAAAAGGCACATGAGAAGGACCTTCGGCTCCGATGGATGTTGGCCAGAAGTTGATGTTTAAGTTTCTTAGAGCCTTCCCAAGAGTTGCACAGCTGGTGGTAGGCGTCTTCTTTTCCTCTGCGAACCCTTTCAACTACGGTTATGCTGAGGACGAAACAAATAATTTCAATAAGGTTAAAGGCTATCCTTAAGGCAATGTTTTCCTTTAGTAAATATGTTTCCATAAATACGATGGGAACAACTACTTCAACCATCATTCGGTACAATATGAGTTTCACCTGGACGTTCTTGTTTATCTCTTGTTCAGTGTAAGCCAAAGAGCCTTGCAGTTCTGCCAGAAACATCCTCTTCCTATCCATTTCAGTTTGTATACTAACAATCATACACTTTCGTCGTCCTCGAAGGCGCCCTCGACATGTTGAAGATCTTAAGGTACTTATTTCCAGTTCACTTTCATTGGTTTCAGAGAATCCTTTAGTTATTGCATTTTGAATGAGTAAAACCTTTGTTTCATGCATTATCAGAGTTGATAAAAAACTTAGTTGTGCGCCACATAATTGGAAAGTGGTAATATATTGAGTAAACGGTAATGCCGTGTTTCCATCCATCATATTATGGACTAAATACAACACTTGATATATCATATGCAGGATCATAAACCCAAAGGATATTATCTTGAATAACTTCTTTCCTGAAACATTTACGTTGTTTGATTCCAGCTTCCTTTCGATAGCTTCAAGATTCAGAGAGGCAGAGATTTTGGTTTTGTGATCCCAAATAGCACTGAACAAAGAATAGACTGGTAACATTATCATAATGACTCTCATCAGTTGAATGCATGTATCTTCCGTTGATTCTACGGTTAACTGATGGTGAAAGTATAGAACTAGTTCCACTCCATGAACTACTAACAAAACTATTGAGTAGGCAGTTTTCAATTTGCTTTTTTCAAGCGTCCCAAGTGACACTGTACTTGTACCAATAATACTTTCATATACGTAGCTATACCTAAATTGGCCCAAATTCACATCCATTTTTCAGTCACAACATATCACGCAGTACTATCCCTGGTGAAGACTGGTTGTTGTGGTAAATGTTTTCTAGGCAACTGTGCAGTGACCTAGAACATTGTTGAAGTATATGCTTTTAATAAATTAAACTATTGACTTGATCTTGAAGTGGGCTTTTAAAGTTTTCATTTAAACATTCTCTACATGAGACTTTATTAATCGGTTACATTAAAGAAAACCCAGATAAATATTTTTAATTACTAGTTAATTTCGGTATTTGTTTACTTATTTTGATTAGTGACTAGATTATTAATTAAAGTGGTGGAATAAGAGGAACTTTATTAATATTCCAAAGAAATTCTGGGACATTTTTTACAAGGATCAACGATTCTCTAATTACGTAATTTCAAGGACCTTCTTATACCAAACAAATGTTTGTTTAATCTTTTACAATGAATTATGGTTTAGTGATCTGTTTCCCCTAACATTGCTATCCCATATTTTAGTTTTAAATTTATATCAATGTAATAAATTTAGGTTTTTTGTGAATTAAATTTAACTTATAATGCACACAAAGTTAAATTAGAGTTCTTTCTATGCTGCTATATCTTATATAATTTAAAGTTGAATTAAAAAAAGTATTTAGTTAATTGTAATATTTTATGTGTTTTATTTTAACATAACATTATTTTGTTTATTATCAAAGATAGTAAACATAAAATATTATGTTTATATGTTTATAATAAACATAAAATATATGTAAATAATAATATTACATATATTCTTACTTCATTTTAAATGAGCTCAGGAACTAAGTATTAATTGTTTAAGGTTAAAATTCAAATAAATAATATTTCCAAAAAATAAATCTCAACTTATATTTTTTTAAATTTAGAATGTATACTATTATAGTGTTTTATCATAAGTAAATACACTAAATACGTTCAAAATGTTAAGTTGTTGAAAAAAAATTTTGTTTTTTAAACAACGATTTTTACATCTTTTTTTTGTTTTTTG
>JAQJVL010006278.1:0-27500 GCA_035578905.1 Stictocephala bisonia
GTGTCACTGGGATTGGCAGACGACGGAATGGGTATTGATGATAGTCAATTGTGCCCGGTGTGTGAAAAAGTAGTAAAGGACGATGATAATGCGACGCAGTGTGAAATTTTTTGTAGAAAATGGCATCATTGTGCGTGTGTATCTATAACTGATGAAGAATATGAATTTATGAAAATATTAGCCGAAAAATCAAAGTGGTCATGTGAAGCATGTGATCTAAGGTTAGAAAATATCTCAAGTCAGATAAGTAATATTGATGGACTTATTAATTTGAACGTCACAGTAGATAAACTTTTAGCTATTGTAAAGAATGTTGTAAATGATAATATTACTCTAAACTCAAAATTTGATAATTTTATCTTAGGTGAAGATAGGCCTAATACTGCTAAACCGGAAGTTAACATAAGTAAACAGACATTTACTCAAACGTCTGATTGCAGATCAAGGAGGACTAAAACTAAATTCATGATTGTTCAAAGTCTAGTGAGACCTTTGCAGCCGATGCATCGAAAGATATAACGATTATCGATACTAATGACGCATTCGATAACGACCTATCGAATAATTCAAACGAGAAATCATATATTGACAGTCAATTGTTATGTGCTGATGTACAACTAGCAACGAAACCAGACTCTGGTGAATGGATAAAAGTGCAACAGAAAGAAAAAAGAATTGAATCAAGGAAAGGAAGGCAAAAGAAGGATCTTACAGAATTGGAAATCCAGTCGTCAGCTAATTATTCGACTTCTGACAAACTGGAGACAGCTGTTCCAAAAAGGAAATCAGTGTTAGAGAAGAAGAATTCACATTCTACTTCGGATTATGCCAACGCTGTGAAAACTGGTCGTAAGCATAATATTCGTAAACCTATATTTGGTACAAAGGACATATCGAAAGTTCCAAAATCATTTAAGATTGTTGAAAGGAAGTTTTGGCTTTTTGTTTCACGGCTGGATCCATCGGTAGCAGGGGAATCGATAAGTGACTACATCAAGGAGGCAGGTATTGCTGAGGTTGAGTGTGTGGAATGGAAGGCTAGACATGATACCTATGCGTCATTCAAGGTAGGTGTGCCAGTTTCTGCTATTAACACTGTTTTGGACCCTGATTTTTGGCCATCAGGTACACTTGTGCGTAAATTTATCCCTAAAAAGACTACTGTTGCCCAAGACAAGCCTTTTTTAGTACAAAGGACGCAAGTCTTGAGTCAGCCTGTGGGCTAAGTCTAGGCCTAGATAGGCCTATCATATCTCCTGTTTTGAGTGACACTAGAAACAGTTATAATTTTATGTTTTTAAACATACAGAGCCTGGATAGTAAGATCACTGAACTTGAGTTAATTCTGGCTACAGAAGAATTTGATATGTTATGTCTTGGTGAACATTGGATGGTACAAGACTTGCTGGTTTCTCGACCAATTTTTGGTTTTGAATTAGCGGGTGCGTATTGTCGTAGTACTTTAAAACATGGTGGTGTCGCTCTTTATGTAGCTCGCACTCTCAAAAACTCTTTTCAGCATATTGATGTTGCTCATTTCTCCTCTGAATTGCACCATGAGTTTGCATGTATAGCTTTAACTAATATAAAAATTTTAGTAATTTGTACGTATCGATCTCCAAGTGGGGATTTGAACTTATTCTTTAATGCTCTGGAAAGGCTAGTGATATTTTTGAGGAATATTCGTCCCCATTACCGCTTCTTAATTGGAGGGGATTTCAACATTGACATTCTGATTAAAAACAATAAAACATCAGATTTTATCAACTTGCTTAAGTCCCTAGACTTGTATATATTGAACTCGATGGCGACTAGAGGATCTGCTTGTCTCGATAATGTGGCTAGTGATATGAGGGATGTTGTCGAGACTAAAGTTAGATCGTTTGCCCTTAGTGATCATGAGGCGGTGTGCGTAAGGTTATCCTTACCTAGGTTGGCTGTGGATGATACCAAAAAACCTCTGGATAAAAGATGTATTCGACCCATACCTACTCATAAATTTGACGATTTTAAGTCTACTTTGGTTAACATAGACTGGTCTCAAATACTTGTGTCCAATAGTGCGGAAACAAACTTTAACATTTTTCATGAAAGATTCTTGTATATTTTTTACAGTTTTTTCCCTACAAAACTGGTGTGTGTAAACAAACTTGCTAGGCCTAAGGTTAAGTGGTTTAGTCAGAAACTTGTAACTCTAAAGAGATGGGTATTGCTGACTCATGACATGTTTAAGGCCAACCAAAACGAGCATCTGAGGGAGGTCTACATGACATTGAGGCAAAAATACAGATTAGAGCTTAAGTTAGCCAAGCATGGCTCTAATGCACGTTTTATTGAAAATAGTCAAAATAAAAGTCTCGCTGCATGGAAAGTCATACGGCAGGAATGTAGGCCTGTCGTTCAAAGAAGTCCGTCTGTGTCCCCTGATGACTTTAACTTATATTTCATTGACTCTATCCAGAAGGTACGTATGGAGATTGAGAGACCACACTCAACTGCCTATCAGCTTCTGAAGAATTTGACTGCTCCACGATGTTCGTTTTCTTTGGAAGAGGTCAGCTGTGAGCAAGTAATTGACATTGTAAGGGATATGAGAAGAACTACTAGTAAGGACATATACTCTCTATCCACTAACTTTATTAAGTCAGCTATAGAATTTATTATTGTCCCACTTACTTTGTGTATAAATATGTGCATTAAAGAAGGGATATTTCCTAGGGTTCTGAAAGTCTCAAGGATTGTGCCTGTACATAAAAAGGGTTGTTGGTCCCTCCCTGAAAATTTTAGGCCTGTCTCGGTGTTGCCCATATTTGGTAAGATTTTTGAAGGAGTAATATACAAGCAGCTTTATAAGTACTTTGAATCAAATTATCTGCTAAATGATTTTCAGTTTGGGTTTCGCACTGGCTTGTCGACCATTGATGCTGTGGAGCAATTGGTGGATCATATCCTTCATGGTTTTGAGGTTCGGGGATTTACTGGAGTGACGTTATGTGACCTCAGTAAAGCCTTCGATACCATAGACCATTCTGTTCTTTCTGAGAAGTAAAATTTTTATGGAATACGTGGCTGTGAGCTACTACTTCTTAACTCCTATCTCAGTGGTCGTCAGCAGGTGGTCGAGGTAGAGGGTTCTTTGTCTCAGGTAAAGGATGTTGCTTATGGGGTACCTCAGGGTTCAATCTTGGGCCCCCTTTTGTTTATAGTCATGATGAATGACCTAGGTATAAATGTAAAATCACATGCTATCTGCTATGCAGATGATACAACATTGGTTGATTTTGATGTAAATAGATTGAATCTAGGAGGCAGGATGAATATGTCTCTGATTGAAGCTGGCTCCTGGTTTCAATCAAACTATTTGTTCCTAAATAAAGTTAAAACTCAATCAATTGTTTTTTCACTAAAAGATGAAGTTGATATTACTAATGTGAAGCTTTTGGGAATACATATTGACAGTAGGCTAACTTGGTCCACTCATATAGCTTATATCTGTAATAGACTGTCCCGTGTTATTTACTTATTAAGAAATCTTAAGAAGTGTGTAACAGATGAATTTGTAAAAACTGCATATGTAGCATATTTCCAGGGTGTATTGACCTATGGCATCCAACTGTGGGGCTCTGCATCTGATGTAAAAAATGTAATGTTGTTACAAAAGAAGGCTGTACGAATTATTGCTGGTGCTGACTTTGATGCCCACTGCAAGCCTATTTTTGTGTCCCAGAGCCTAATGACTGTATATTGTTTATATATTTATGTATCTCTGTATAAGTTAAAGCTCTCATTGGGTTATATTGATTGCAGGAGTGATGTACATCAATACAACACACGCCACAAACAAATGATTGACATACCTTTTACAAGACTAAAGAAATGTCAAATTAATTCTGACAGACTGTGCATGAAGCTTTTTAATAAGCTGCCCTACTCGGTCCATTATATGCAAAATTCAAAATTTAAGAGTAAACTGAAAAGATTGTTATTGGCCAATCCACTGTACTCCATTAGTGAGTTTTTTGAGCTATCTTCAGAGTATGTGAGTAGCTTTTTTTAATTATATCTTAGTAATAATGAGAGTAACACTGCATCTTGCATGGTGTTGTAGTTTTGGGTCATTTTATTTTAGATTTAAGACGTTTGCTATAACATGTATTGTTGATTGCAATAAAAATATTCTTGTCTTGTCTTGTGTCCACTTTTGTGATTTTCAATACAACCAAATTTAGAAGTTTTTGGAAATTTTCTCCACTCATCCTCAGATAATTCCTTAGATCCTCGTGGTGAGACAGCCTCAGTTCACGGAGCAACGACATGTGAGAGCTAGCCTCTCTATCTCGCAGCCAACTTTTTACCCAGACCCTTTTTTCTTGGGGTTCCCCAAGAACTGACAAAACAAACATCGCGCAACGTTTCCGACGGAGCATGGTGACAAACTGGGGATCTCCTGCAGTCCTGTTTCTGGGCGCGACAGTCCGCCTGCAGTCCTGATTCATTGACCGACAGTCCGCCTGCAGGTACCGGACTGTAGTGTGTGCTATCTTCAGGCTATCATCTGCAGTTCAGTACGGCCGCCTGCAGGCGGTTGACTGCTAGTGTATGGAAGTCGGCGATATTGGTCTTACGATCGCCTGTTGAGGCGACGGCCTGCAGGGGATTGCATAGTGTATGGCCCCCTTTACGATTGAAGATATTCATCTATATTTATAAATCAGGATGTTTGTATATATATATATATATATATATATATATAAGAGGATGTTTATATATATATATAGTAGTATAGTATGTACGTCCTAGGACAGTGTGACGTCACGCCAGACCGCTACCAGGACAGGGTCAAAGGTCACCGCTAATCTGTTATCAGCCACGTGTTGACCTTGAGGTCAAGTTTACTATTGTTTACAACTGTTATCAGCCACGTGGTGACCTTGAAGGTCAGTTGGGCTAGGTCAGTGTTGTTTTGGTGTGACGTCACGCCGTTTTCGCGCTCTTTCGTCAGCTGAACTGTTTTTTCCACAGTGTTACCAACTCACGCGATGCAGAAAAAAATATCTCAGTGCTGCCAACTCACACGATTTATTACATTATACTATAATAAATACTGTATACGATTATTTAAAAATTATTTCCATATATTAAATACAAACGCGTCGTTTTTTCGGTGTTACAGTAATATTAACTTAAAATATGATTTGTTGTTCTAGCAGACTGAGTTGTTAGTCGTTCTTTATACTTACACCATGGCACACCGTGCTCCTGCTCAGGATCAATCAAATCAAGATCAAAACAACAGTCGACGTCCGATAACCGATCCAACAATAACAGCTTATCAAACATATTACGAGAGAATATTTAGAGAAGGAAGAAATCCTGAACAAAGCAAATTTATTTCTTCTAGTACGTGGACAAATGGTGACACTAGATGGTATAGGAATCAAACTCATGTCGGACATGGAGGTGAACATGTGCAAGATCCAAATGTATCATCAACACCATTGCGAAGAACAAGAAACAGAACGTCTGATTTAATAGAAAATTGGTCAAGACGTTTGGCGGGAGATACTTAAAGATATGTTACAGTTGTTAGACACGAGTTCAATTGACGTCATTTTTACTGGTATAAATACATCAAGATTTCAAGGCTGAATCAGTATTCATGAGTTGTTTGTGTACAAAATGGTGATGAAGAAGAGAAGATCTCGGTTTGTCAGAAAAAAGCGGAATACGTATTTAGAAAATTATATACGAATATTACCATTAGAATTAAAATATAATATTTTAGTAAATTTACCGTTTCACAAAGTGCGTTTCATTGAAGATGATTATTTTTGGTACTTATATTGTAAAAAGAATAATGTGAAGTGGTATCCTTCTAAAAAAACATGGAAAGATGCATACTATGCATACTACTGTTATTTTACATGGAAAGAAATTTGGTATCCTATTTTTCATTTAAATTATGATGATTGGACAGAATTCAAAAAAGTATTTAACGGAATTGATGAAGAATTTTGGGAAATATTTAAGTAGATGACAAAACTATAAATAGTAATTGGGTTGTGTATAACGGATCAGTTCATTAATTGACTTCGACCGTTAAGGTGTTCAGCAGGTATGGAGTATGCTTATAGTAAGACTTTAATATTAACTAATAATTTAAAAGTAATACTCAGTAATTGGCAAACAAATACAAATATTTTTATTGTAAAAAAGAATAGTGATAATAAACCTGATAGTTTTGTTCATTTTAATTATGATGATTGGACAGAATTCAAAAAAGGATTTAACGCAATTGATGAAGAATTTTGGAAACGATTTAAGTATCAATATTCTACTTAATTCAGAACTCAGTCTTATCTTAGACACCGTCACAACAACATGGAAACTCACAAGATCTATTCACATGATGATGATGGAAATCTTCAATACGAAACTTTATTTACAATAATAGGAAATAGATTACGTGCTTTAGTCAGAAACAATTCCGATAAGACATATGTTATGATACAAAGTGAACGTGAAGTAATAAAATTGAATTCGGACCAATGGTTGCAATTTATAAGGTGTTTGCCAGCGATAAATAACGAGTTTAATTCTAGATTCAACAGTAAGGCTAAAGATGAAGCTTCCATTCAATCTTAAATTAGAGTTGTTATTCGATCTTCCTTTGGAGACCGTCAGTTGTATTGAGTGCGAATATTTTTGGTTTTTATATTGTAAGAAGGAAAGTGTTAATAAAGAAGCATTTCTACCATTTATTTCATGGAAGAATACGTATATGAAATACTATAGTGATAAATCATTATTCGTTAACCTGGGATACAGACTACAACTTTTGAAACAATGAAGAAAGTTCAATTTTCTGATACTGTAAAAGTTTATAATTTACCCGAAGAGGATCGAAGACCTGATACTAGATGGCTTATTGATATGTTTCGTGTTAGTGAAAAATTGAAACTTCTTAATATGAAAACTGAAAAATCAGCTTGCAGTGTATATAAGTCAACATCTAATGATAAAAATTATAATAAATAATAATTAGATTATAATTTGCGACTTAGTTTATTTTTTCACCCATGTTAAAAAGTAAAGATTACATCATTACAACCTTTGAATTGATGAATCATCGATTTACGTCACTAATGACGACTATAAATAGAAGAAGCAGTGAATCATCATGATTAGTATTGACCCCAGCCACAAGGTTATCAGTAGTGACGCAGCATTATAAAGGTAATTATGAATCATAAATATAGTAAAAAAACTTTTATACTTACACATTAAGTACTTAAATTTTATTCAATTAGATCTTGATGGTTATTTAAGAAAATGCTTTTTTAGCAATTGAAGAATTTAAAAAAAGATTAAATTATTAGTATTCTAACTTATAATCTGTTTCTGTACAGATATGGAGTTCATTTTGGACTTTCAAGGATTTAAAAACCAAGACAACAAGTTTATTGTAAAGGAGTTGGCTGTCATATCCACTGATGAGCAAGTCTATGAACTACAACTGTTTCAACCACCTTGTCACTTTAACAAGTTACCAGAAAATGTTCAAAAGCAAGTTGTGTGGTTGGAGAAGTACTTCCATGGACTCTATTGGGGTTCAGGGTTTAGAGAATATAATCAACTAAAAGATGTACTTAAAGGTTGTAATATTTCCGGTAATGTGTATGTTAAAGGATATGAAAAGAAACAATTTGTAACTGACCTTTTGTCAGAGTTTAAAGTTAATGTAATTAATTTAGAAGATTTAGGATGTCCTAGTTTAAGTGTTATTAGAAATCAAACTCAGACTAGTGCTATGAAAAAATGTACCTTCAATCATGATCCTTTAAACTGTGCATATATTAATGTTCATTTACTACTTCAATGGATTAAACTTGAGAAATTAGTTGAGGATAGGTTAAAAACTGTAAATCTCGCTATTGGAGAATGCTATCGTAGAGGATATAAAAATTTACAACCTGAATTGATAAAATATTTACCGAAAAGTTTTATAATTAATCATACCGAAGATTTAGAATTGATATATGATAGACTTCCCAACAGTTTGAGAAATGATCCGGAAATATTAAGCAATTTAAGATGTACAGATCATTTCCATTTTGGGCTTAAATCTTTTCAAGATACATTTGATGGACCTAACCCGAAAAGGAAGAATTGTTATTTTTGTACACCCCCACCACAGCCACAGTCTAAAGTAAACTGATCATTACGTTCTTGACCATTGTGAGTTGAACAGTCGGCATGAGTCCTACTTGTTATTGTGCTAATAGTAGTAGTAGTAGTGGTGGTGATATTAATAGTGAAGACGAGGTATGTTGTTCTATTTTTAATTGTACAAAGAAAGACTTGATCAAATCTGGATTTTACTGTACTAAACTTTTTGATAAAATTGTATGTTATGGTTGTGGTTGGCAATCCGATGATGTTAAGTTAACCATAAGACATGTGAATTTTTTACATAAGCTAGAAAATCCTGACTGTTCAATGTCTAAAAATATGTCGGGAGACTTTTGTAACTATAGTAAATATAAAAAATCTGTTAAGAACACCGAGGACAATATGCTGGAAACATTCTTCAGATGGCCAAAGATGTATCCTAACATTCAAGATATGGTAGATGCAGGCTTCTACTATACTGGTGCTGGAGACGCTGTCAGTTGTATTGAATGCGGTGTCGTTCTAGAAGATTGGAGTCCGGAGGATAATCCGAAAGAAGAACATTTAAAAGCATCACCTTTTTGTGAACTCATTAAAATGTAAATATATATATATGTTTGTATCTTAAACATTTGTTTCATTTTGCTACCACCTATTCACCTGGTAACAATGAACAATGTAAGAGCAGGTATTGCAAAAGAATTACATAGACAGGCAAGACGTTACTATCCTACACGTTATGTAGAACTTAAAGGAATCAACGACTTATATCAAGCAGATTTAGTCGAAATGATTCCTTTTTCAAAATCTAACAAAGGTTTTAAATATATTATGACTGTAATTAATTGTTTTAGTAAATTTGCTTTTGCAGTACCAATAAAGTCGAAAAGTGCTAATGATATTGTATTCGCACTTGAACCTATATTGAAAAAACATCCTATGAAACATTTTCATACGGATCAAGGTACAGAATGGTTTAATTCTAAGGTTAAGTTATTGTTAAACAAATATAATATCAATCATTATTTTACTTTTTCTGATAAAAAAGCTTCAATTGTTGAAAGATTCAATCGTACTTTAAAAAGTAACATGTGGAGACACTTTAGTCAGCAGGGTAATTACAAGTGGTTGGATTTACTACCAAAATTATTGAAAACCTATAATAATACCATTCATCGAACTATTGGTGTTAAGCCTGTTCAGGTTAATATTGGAAATGAACAAGAAATATTATTAAAAATAGTTAAAAATAGAAAGAAATATCATAGTCATTCCAAAAAATTTGATACTGGTGATCGAGTTAGAATAAGTAGATTAACTAAACAATTCAATAAAGGTTATTGGCCTAGATGGAGTAATGAGATTTACACAGTATGGAAAATACAACCGACTACACCAGTTACGTACATACTAAGAGACGACAAAGGTGATGTAATAAAAGGTGGGTTTTATCAAGAAGAGTTAAGTAAAACGCGTTTTGGTGATACTTACTTGATTGAAAAAGTTATAAAGAGAAAAGGCGATAGATTGTTAGTGCGTTGGTTGGGTTTTGATAAATCACATGACTCCTGGATTGATAAAAAGGATTTACGATAGTAATGAAGTTTCTTAAACAGTCTGTAACACTGCCAATCGTCAATTTAGACATGTTAGTTGATAAGAAGAAAGAGAAGAGTATGAAAAGACACGGACATTTATTACCAAACACAATCAGATGTTTAATAGTAGGTCCATCAAATTGTGGGAAAACCAATTTACTTTTAAACTTATTATTCTCACCTAAAGGTTTGTTTTTTAACAATGTATACATTTTTTCAAAATCACTGTATCAAAAGAAGTATACATTCCTCGAGTGTGTACTGACAAATTTAGACGGAATAGGATATCATCCTTATTCAGACAACGATGAAGTACCTCATCCAAGTGAGATTGAGGCAAATTCTGTAATGATATTTGATGATATCGCTTGTGGCAAACAGAATAATATTAAAAACTATTTTTCGATGGGACGTCATAACAATATTGACACTTTTTACGTGTGTCAAACTTACAGTTTTATACCCAAACAGTTGGTTAGAGACAATGCGAATCTTTTAGTTATATTTAAACAAGATGATCGCAATTTGAATCACATATATCAAGACCATGTCAGTCCTGATATGAGTTTCAGTCAGTTCAAGCATATGTGTTCAAAGATTTGGGATATGTCAAAAAATGGGTTTGTTGTAATAGACAAGGATAGTGATATAAACAAAGGTCGGTATCGTAGAGGATTTGATATCTTTGTAAGATTATAAGTGTGGTAGTGGGGGGGGTTATTTAACGTTCCTATTTTTTTTTTCTTTCAACCATTTATATTGTACTCATCATCCGAGTTAGACACACATAATGTCATCGTCCTCTTCCACACTTTCTATTGACGAGGTTTTAGCCAATAAAAGTAAAGAGGAGGTTATAAAGGAAATTACTCAAATAAGAAAAAATATTAAGCAAAAACATAGATCTATGAAGAGGGAAATGTTGGATAGTGAAGAGATGTGGGAAAAACAGTTAAAACCCATTGCTGAGCCACTTAAAAAAATTGCAGAAGAAGGAGAAAAGTTACAACAGCAACAACAACAACAACAACAACAACAAGTTCAAGAAGAAATAACAGAACAAGGAATTAATAAACTTAAAAGAAAAGGTCAGTTGGAGGATTTTGAAACACCTGTAAAACGTTACATACGTGCACCTCCACAAGGAGTGAAAAGAAAACAACGTCTGCATGAGGAAAATACTGAAGATACGCTTCCGACTTCAAAACGGTTCGCTATACCCGGATTCAACATGGATCAACAAGATGGTGAAAATGTTGATGATGACATTATGGAGCCAGATTCAAGTCCACGACAACAACATGAGGAAGAAGAAGATATGATGGTTGAAGAAACGTACGTTTCACCGGCTGTGGTATCGGGTAAAGACTTTTTGAAAACACCGCAAGGTAAAAATTTAGCTAGGGAATACGTACTACGTGAGTTTAAGGGAAGACTAGCAAAGGAATACTTTTTAAAATTACTTAAAGGTGGTAAAGAAGTAGATCATAATTATGGCATAAGAGTCGAAGGTGAACAATGGATGATTGGTGATAAGCCATTAGAAATCGATATAGATGATTTTATAATAAATGGTAAAAGATATGAGGGTACACGTGGTTTATACGAACTTTTATTTATGAATATACCTAATCCTTATGTGTACAGTGAAGAAGATCTCGATAGCTACGCTATGATTCTTAGAGATACCAATGCTCACAAGATAAATTATTCACCTAGAGGGAAAGTGAAGTCTAACAGAGGGAATAAGTATAAAAACATCATATCTTTAATTGCTACACGAGAAAATGAATCAACAAATGAAATGAGCACATATTAGGATTTGGTGCAACAAACCGTGAGTGGAAGTGGCATTGTTTTGACTGACGCCAAACCAAACTTCATATATTACGATGATCCCAACGAACTGGTCGACCGCCTGAGGATTTTGAATGCTTCGGAAAATATTGGTCACACTGGACACCAGAATGAAATAAATTCCATAATTGAAGAACTAAAGGAACTAGATGAGAAATGTGTTAAATTAACTGGTAAAAGTATTGTAGATTGAGGTAATAAATAAATAAAATAATATTCAATTTTTACTGTATAATTTTATTTTCACCAACTACTACTACTACTTACAGTTTAGTTATTTCTAGCAATTTTTGTTTTTGGATCTATGAAAAATGGTTTGACAATTGTCATGTCTATCCATTCTTCTTTTGTTAATGTTCTGATTGGGTCACCACTTGGAGCCAATAATCTGTATAGTTCATATAAAATATTACTAATTGATCTAACCAAATAGTTAAGCGTAACACCATCTTGCATATGAGTAGGGTCGGCCACATTAGTTAGTCTTTTATTCACAAAGTCCCACGAAGTCGAATCGGACTTGAGTGTTTTACTGAAGAAGTACTTTAAATTGATAACATCGTTCATGTTTATTGGATCACTGACATTCACCAATCGCTTGTTTTTAAAATTCCAATAAGTTTCCGTCATGGGTGGACACATTGTGTCTACATACAATCTGTTTGCAGCGTCTCGAGATTTTTTCGGATCCGACACATTGCTAATTGTATGATTTCTTGCATTAATTTCTGTATTATCAAATGTTACACAGCGGTCTTTGATAAACTTATAGTTCACAGCATCGGTCAGATTAGTCTGATCACCTACATGACAAACTGTTGATCCTTTAGCATCGTACTTTTTATCATCATTTAGTTTTAAACATTTATTAAATGACGATTTATGTCGTTTTAAATTTACAGCGTCTCCATCATCTTCGGGTTCCATTACATTACGCAACCTTTTGCGACGAATGTCATAATCACCTTCCTTAGTTAATTCAAACCCGATTCCTTTAGGTCCTCTAAGAACTTTGTTACTGCTACTACTACTAACATTTTGACGTCCAAACTTATCGACGCTCATGATTATACTGACATTATAAAACTGACGCACACGATGAACAGACGTGTTAGTTCTTATCGTGGCGCAGGACTGATAAGTACATTAGGGAGTGTGGCTGGTAGTGTCATCAATAGAGCTATAGATATATTACCCACAGAACTACATTTACCAGGTTATCAGTGGTGTGGTCCTGGTACTAACGTAAAACAGAGATTAGCCAGAGGTGATAGAGGAATTAATAAATTAGATTCAGCTTGTAAAGATCACGACATCGCATACGATAAGTATAAGGACAGTGAGCGAAGATCAGCAGCCGACAGAATATTGGCCGAACGAGCTTGGGAAAGAGTGAGGTCATCAGATTCTAGTTTAGGTGAAAAGGCGGCTGCCTGGTTAGTTACAAACGTGATGAAAGCTAAAAGTAAACTTGGTAGCGGCTGTGATAACAGAAAACGTAAACGACGACAACGTAAGAGTAAAAAGCCACGAAGGAAACAACAACCTAACAATAGAAAAAGACAGTCAATAAACAAAAAGAAGGGTAAGGGTTTGTACCTAAAACCGTACAGAGGATCTGGATCAGTTACAAAAAACTAATATACTCATCACCACTCATAGACAGTATACCAAATGTTCCGCTAACAAATAAAGATATAATCAAATATGCGAAACTATTGAAAATACCATATTTTAGAGGTGTATTTATGAGAGATTTACTCCCATCAAGTATTAACGAAAAGGAATCTGGTGTTGTAAATCTAGACAGTATTACAGGATGGGGTACGCATTGGGTATGTTACTATAAGCGTGATTTTGACATTGAATATTTTGATAGTTTCGGTAATCTGAGACCACCGTTAGAACTTCAGAGGTATTTTAACAGCGGACCATATCGAGTGGTGATTAGATATAATTACTTTCCTAAACAAGAATTTAATACTGTAAATTGTGGTCATTTGTGTTTAGACTTTCTCGCAAGACGGAGATGATTTGTATTACAGGTAGAAGTTCAAGCCTCAAGTGTACACTTTTTCCAGCTATGGATCTTTCATCGTCAGACGAATGGGAGATGGGTTTTATGGACCTCATGACTTACAATTCAATTCCTAATATTGAAGAGAATGTAAATAATAAACTGTACATCGGTAAAGATATAGAAATAAGTATAGCTACCGGTGCTTATGAAATAGATGATATAAATAATTTTGTGATTGAGGAATTAAAGGTGAAGTCTCCTACAACGCATTTTAAACTCGAGGCTAACAACAATACGCTAAAAAGTCACTTAAGTTGTTCACTAGAGATCGATTTCACCAAAGAGAACACCATTGCGTCCTTATTAGGATTTGAAAAGGGTGTGAAATTAGAAGCGAATAAAGTGCACAAGTCGCCTAATCAAGTGTCCATTAATAAAGTAGACATCATACGAATCACATGTAATTTAGTCCGAGGGTCTTATAGAGACGGGATTGAAGGTCACGTACTACACGAATTCTATCCAACTGTAGCGCCGGGATTTAAAATTGTAGAAATCCCGAATACAGTTAAATATCTACCAATAAACAAGCAATTGAGTTTGAACGAATTTTATATTAATTTAGAAGATCAATTTGGTAATTTAATTAATTTTAGAGAAGAATATATCAATATAAGAGTAGATATTAGGCCGAGAAGAAAATAATGGGTTTAGTATTTCCCGCCGCTACTGTATCGAATAAAGAGAAAAAAAATAAAACATTGACCGCAAAAAGAGAATCTAGTGTCAGTCGTGAACAAGTCGTTAAGCAGTTAACATTACGGAACAAAATATACCTACGTACAAAAGTGTCCTCTTTCAAGAGTAGTAAGGATGAATAATATTTTAGATATAGGAACAAATCCTAGCTTCGATAGTTCTATCGTTGATATTGAATGGCATTCTCATAATCCGTATACGTCAAATTCTTACAAAACAAGTGATGAGATACGTATACCTGTTCATCAGCAAGATGTTTACACATTGCCCAGTAAAAGCTATCTACTTTTGGAAGGCAAACTAATCAAGACAGGTACACCTCCAACTGATGACACCACAACTCAATTAGTTAGTAATGCTATGGCATTTCTGTTCGATGAAATCAGATACGAACTGTGTGGAACTGAAATTGATAGAGTAAAAAACGTAGGTATTTCTACAACAATAAAGAATTTACTTACCTCTAGACCAGGAGACAAGTACTGGATGCAGAACGCATGTTGGCAAAACGAAACCATGGGTGTGATGGTTGATAGAACATCATTTTCGTTTTGTGTTCCACTTAAATTACTACTCGGTTTTGCCGAGGATTATAATCACATTTTACTGAATGTAAAACAAGAACTAGTCCTGTTACGTTCATCTAATGATAAAAATGTTGTGCTTCAACCAGCTGCATCTTTATTTGACTTTCAAATTCAACTTAATAAAGTTGTTTGGAAAATGCCATATGTTAGAGTTGATGATGAAGTGAAATTATCTCTTTTACGTTTGACTGAAAGAGATCAGCCCATATCTATACCGTTCAGAAGGTGGCAGTTACATGAGTACCCATCATTACCAATTACAAAGTTTCTAACTTGGACAGTCAAAACATCATCCATGATGGAGAAGCCAAGATATGTAATAATTGGTTTTCAAACTGATCGTAAAGACAAAGCAAATAAGAATGCTTCGCATTTTGATTTCTGTAATTTGGATAATATAAAACTGTACTTGAACAGCAAGTACTATCCATATGATAATTTAAATGGAAATAAATCAATTTTATATGATATGTATTCAAGATTTCAATCATCATATTACATAGGTGGTGATGATCAACCTTGTTTGGATAAAATGACTTTTCAAGAGAAGACACCTTTAATAGTAATTGATTGTTCAAAACAAGTTGAGACTTTAAAGACTGGAGCATTGGACGTTCGCATCGAGATTCAAACAACTGCCGATATACCAAAGGATACAACGGCGTATTGTCTGATCATTCATGATGCGTTAATCCAATATACACCATTGTCTGGCATTGTAAAAAAGCTTATTTAAAATAATAAAAAAATACTCTTTGTATTTTCTCTGTCATTGTGTATTATTATAAAAACCATTTGAATACTTTCTAATCAGATTTCAAGTTGGGTATAAATAAAAAATCAATTTTAATTGACAATAACATGTATTTACAGTATAATAATTACAGTAAACATAGGCAATGAAATATATATATATACAAAATATGATGAAAATAAAACTAAACATACTAATATTATACAAACTATAACCAGTTAATTGCATAAATACAAATAATGAAATAAGAAACAAATTATATAACATTTAATATGTACATAAAGGTTTAATACAGCAACTAGTTAACACAAATTCTGAACTCTAATGATTTATACAATATTAATCATTATCACTACCACTAAATTCATCATCAACTGAAACGTTTACATTTTTTAATAAATAATGACCATATGCTAAAGTTCTTATACCATCATCAGTTATATGTCTTTTATCATCATTTGCACTTAGTGCTAATTTGTTAACAGTTATGGTCTCAACAATATGTTTTTTAGATCGAAATATTCTCATTTCTCTACGGAATTCATTTGCATTTAAACTTTTGTATTGAAATAAACATTTTTTGTAGTCTTCAAAAGTAATGTGGTTATTAACTACTGTTTTACTAACACCTTTTGCTTTTTTCAATTTCATTTTCTTTGCATTTTTCAAATATTCATCATCTTTAGTTTTAAAAGTGTATAATTTAGGTCTTAGACCTATAAATTCATCAATTATTACTCCGCAACATTCATCCTTAAAACAACCAAGTTTCTTTTTGTTGGTTATATCAAAACACTTGTGTGTAGGATTGTAATCTGAAAGATCTAAATATTGCTTTAACTGGTTAAAGTCATTGTACAGATTTTCTGTGTATATTTCATAAAAAAAAGAATCTGTATCAATGTATAAAAGATTCACCTTTTTATACTTCTGTTTTATTACACTGTAATGAAATTCATACATATGTAGTTTACTAAGTTCTAACACAGTAAATCCTATATAAATAGGTTTATTTAGGCTTACAACTTCTTTTGAACACTCAACAGCACTAAGATTTTCATGATATATAATTCTATTAAGAAAAGTAGGCTTTGAAATTAATCTATTTAGTTTTGCTTCAGTATTTACTAAAGATAAATTCATTCTGTTTCTAACATTTTCAATAGACTTTCCAAACATGGCATTATTTAGTAACTTGTAAAAATCCTTCTCAAAATCGTTACTTGCATTTTTTCGCTTTTCTGTATTGAAATCAATATATGATTTAAGCCAACAGCTTTGATTAAATTTTAGTATTCTGTGAATCTTTTGCAAAACCAAGCCATTACGAATGGCTTGTTTTAAGTTTCGATAGTGACATACATAATGAGTTTTACTCTCTAATGTTAACAAAAGTTTATCTTGTTTCGAATTAGGTGGACACTTTTTTTCTGGTAAAAAAGGGAGATCATTGTGATACTCATGGAGAAAAGAAGGATATGCTACATCACATTCAATAATGTATCCTTTTTTACAATCATCTGGAATTTTTAAAACATCAAACTTTTTTACCTTATTATTACTTAGCCATTTAAAACCATCTCTTGGCATCATATCACTCATCGCAAATCCGTACAAATTATTAGCATCAATATATGTTAAATATGTTGACTCTTTTGTCTCATCATAGGTAGATTCTAAATCTATATTATTTGCTTTGGCATATCTTTTAATACATGAAGTTATGCCCCCACGAATACCTTTTTCAATAAACAAATATTGATCGTAATCACATAAGAGCTCAAGCTGTACATTTGTAAATTTTAACATAACATCAAAAGTCAAACTAGGAACTGTGAAATAATAAGCAGGATCAACTTCATAATTTTGCAAGCAAATAGTTCGAAAGTTTTCAAAAACATCGCTAAGAAGAAGTACATCCGTCTTTAAATATAAATCACTATAATCACCTAATGTTTTACAATTAAACCTATCCCATACTTGATTTGCAAATATATACTCTTCGTCACTAATGTGAGTTTCATTGATTTGACTATAAAACTTTTCTTTGCTTGGAAGACTCGTTTCGTCTAATTTTGCCCATGAATCAGTGTATTCGTAGGGGTATACACCTTTTCTTGTTACATATGTCATATCATCTTGTCTGAAAAATCTCTCTGTATGTAAAAACTTATTTTTAGGCAAATTGGAAACTAAACGAGCTAGACTCTCACTTAAATACCTGTAACTGTCTAAAAATCTAAGTTTAAGTTTGCTTGATGTATGTTTAGTGAAAGAAATATATTTTTCACTAGTATTAGGTATAACATCAATCTTTTCTTTGTCTAAATGTAACTGTCTCACAATAAAATGAGTATCATAATTTGAACTTCCATGTATGAAAACAGGTAAAAATCTTTGATTTTGCCTTTTTAAATTACAATTATTGCAAAGAATGGATCTAAATTTACCAGTTATATGACAATGGTCTCTAACCTTACTATTTAGCATAGAGAATTCAGAATTACACGATTCACAATTTGTTTCATTTTCAAATCTTATTTTTTCTTCATCTGTTAAAGGAGACATGGGAAGATTTACATTTAAAAATTCTCCTATACTATTAGTTAAACTTATCATATACTCCATAAAATGTTCAGCTGCGTTTATACCTCGATAAATGTATGGTTCTTGAGGAATTAGTGACTTTAATTCTAATGGCAAAGACTCATCACATACTAAGTAAACACAAAATGACATAGGTTCATGTAAATCATTAATGAAAGTATATCTGGACTGTCTCTGATCAACATGTTTCAATATACACTCAAAATCTGCATACGCTACTATAGGAAGTTTGTATTTATAGTGAAAATTTGAGAATTTCAAAAATGTTGGTTCACCCTCATTTGATGGCATAATAACTCTTACTGGTTTTTTCAAATCACAATCTTTCTTGTGAGCTTCAAGTTTTATATCCTTATTTTTACCAATATATTTAACAAAACAACGTTTACAGAACACCAAGGACTCATTATGTTTAGTAACTTGACTATTAACTAAACGAGAAAAGTTTGATATATAACAATAGTGATTTATTCCATTATTACCGGACAGTAACAATAAATCAAAATGATTAATCTTCTCTTTATTACATAGTCTTAACGGATAAACCTGGTTTTTTGCATCCAACCCATATACATTCACACTTAAGCCAGGATTTTGTTTTTCAAATAGTTTGATTTGCTTGAGTGGGGTTGGAAATTGAATTTTATCAAAATTAAATTTGTTACAAAGATTCCTGTACCTCTCGTTTATGCGCTCTCTGTGAGGAGCCGGTACATAACGAGCTAGAATTGCCCATTGAAAACATCTATTGTCTGCAAAATTCCTTGGATTAATGATAGCTTTTTTATATGAAATAGTTTTTGGAAGAGGTAAGTAAGATGTTCCACCTAAAGGTCTGTATCTACTCACTCGCAATAATATACCGTCTACAGAGAACAAAGTCCACCCACTACCTTTAGACTGATACTCATTTTCCTCAACACATATTTTTCTAAACATAGTATATAATTTATTATTAATGTCTGTAGCTTCAAATACTGTGACATTGCTGGTTTTAAACGCTCTTGCCTGTACTTCATCTGTATGAGGTCTAACATACGTACATTCCACCACAATATTAAACTTAAGCGCACAATAGTCTGATAGTGTATTTTGGATTATAGTTTTCATTTTATTAGCATTATTTGTTAGCAAAATACAAATATCTTTCATTTGAGATGTGTTCCTTAGAAAAAATGTTTTTAAGACACCTCTAAAAGCATTTTCTAACTCTATAAAATCACCACATGGCATCAGGTTTAATCTATTTACTTTTCGCCTCAAGTTCATGTTTCCAACGGGTAATGTATCACTTCTGTCGATATCCATCGGCACCGAATGTCTTTCCATTTTATTAAACTTAAAATTGCCGATTAATTTCCAAGAAGTATTAATCTGAAAAGAAAAATGTAATGCATTAGACTTTATTTTAATTCAAACCACTAGATCCAAATCCTCCACTAGCCCTAGCAGTCATTTGCATATTTTTGACTTCATACAAATCGGGGTATAAACACATTTCACAAATTAGCTGTGCAATCCGATCTCCTCTCTTTACAAGAAAATCGTTTTCAGAATGATTAAAAAGTAATACACAAATATTTCCCGTATAATCACGGTCTACAACACCTGCACCTACATCGATAAAGTGATATAAAGCTAATCCAGACCTTGGAGCTATTCTACCATAGCAATAAGGTGATAAAACTAAAGCAATATCAGTTTTTATCAAAGATTTACCATGCTTCGGAACAATTACATCATATGCACTGCGTAAATCGTATCCTGCTGCAAACGGTGTGACACGATGAGGTGGAAATGCGTACTCAGTTAATTTCAAAAAACCAAGCTTATCGTTATGAACTGAAAATAAAAAAACGCTATTATGGTCATTATTTACTACTTATATTTTACTTATAAGTTATACAATTATTGTTTCTTTTTTGAATACCAATCTATAGACAATTCTTCATGTTTCACATTTTTTACTTTACACATTTGTTGACCAATTTTAACTAAAATATTATCTATGTCTTTGAATATTGCTTTATCCTCTTCACTTGTTTTAGTGTTGAGGAGAAACACACCTTTTTTTGAAACTTGTTGCCAGTAAGTTTTCTCACTGGAACATTTCTTTAAATCCTTGGTATCAGTGATCTCTATTTTAATCAATTGATTCCCTGTTTCACCTGGGGTTGTGATTTTTCGCCTTTTTTTCCCGTCATTATATTGTAGTGTTTGCTTTATAATAACATGTTTTGTTTGTTTATTTTTATTTTGTGAAAATAATTTACTGAAATTGTCTTGTGAATCATCAGAGTCTTCGGACTCAGAAGATGAGGAACTTGAGGAAGAATCTGAAGAGCAAGATGATATAGAGTGTTTCCGACTTTTTTTCTGATTCTTAGATGATTCGTTTTTATTATTTTTCCTCTTTTTTCCAGATTCTTTGCCAGAATCTGTACCGGGTAGTAGTGAGGCTGATCTAAATACGCTTAAAACCTTCTGAACAATATCATAAGTGTAAGACTTTTCTTTTAAAGGTTTTTTATTTAGCATAGGTTTTAGAATGGTTGTTATTTCATCAAAGCTCTTTTCTTCGGACGTGAAATAAGGTAACTTATCACAGCTAGGATCTGCGTGGGCATAAACGTGGTTTGAAAATGTTAGAAATAGTTGATTTAGAGTAAACCAAATCTGAAGTAATACAGGGTGTGATGTAACATCAGGATGCGTTTTCATAAAATTTAGACCTATTTCCCATTTATCTAGGCTAGTCATGCCTAGTACAAATAAATTTTCTAACAGATGAATAAGTCTAAATGATGACATACCACTTTCTTCAAAACCAGCCTCAGACCTCACATCATCTTCCAAATTAACAACCTGGTTGGAGTTGCTTGAAGTACCCGGGTTAGAGGAAGCCATTGCAAACTAAAAAAACAAAAAACAAATGTATCAATATTCTTTCATATTCAATGTGAAGAAAATCACTATTATAAAGGATTGGTCTTATTTGTTTTGATAGTAGCTTTAAACAAAGAAGAATATGCTTATTCTTTCCACATTAAAAACTGTAATATAACTGTATTAAGAAGTTTTAGCCGTGTACCATCTAAATATAAAATATGATCAATGTCAGTCGATAAATGGCTTAGTTATAAGCTAAAAAGAGAGCATGGACAGATTTAAATAGATTTTTGTTGTAAACTCTTTAAACCTTAACTTGAAGAGCTTCGTTAACACCGAAACATTAAATTACTTATGTGAGAAAAGAATTTATTTGAATTGGAAGACCTGTGAGAATAAAAAACAAAACATTGAAAATATTAACAAGAAATGTATTAATATATATCATATGAATGAAACTCACTTTTCTAAATTAGTAGTAGTTGTGTCTTGAAGACAGGAACGAAGTGGAGATAGTTGAAGACAGGAACGAAGTGGAGATAGTTGAAGAATCTGAAGACTGGAATGTAGTGTATAGTTGAAGAAACTGAAGACAGGAATGAAGTATATAGTTGTAGAATCAGAAGACAGGAATGAAGTATATATAGTTGTAGAATCAGAAGACAGGAATGTAGTGTAGTTGAGTAATAGAATCTGTAAAGAAAACAAAAAATATCTATATATATTTTGATTGGTTTAAAAAAGATTCTCAAATTGGTTATAAATTCAAATAATTTAAAATTATATTATTATTTTCCAGAAATTAATAAAACTTAATAAAATTTGTTATTAAATATTTTAATTAAATCATAAAAAATAAAATTTAGTAGTTTAAGTTATACGTATTTTATTTAAATTATACATAAAAGTGTAATCGGATTGATGAAGTAAGAAATAATTTTCATAACTAAATCATATCATAACATTATTTTTTAGATTATAAACTTGTAAAAAAATGGATGAGAATAAAAATTTATTATTTTATCATAACATTTTTATAAAACTAACAACTTTAATAATTTACTAGAACGAAGTAATTTAGTTAAATTAGTTGTATGATTGAAAATAAAACACAACTGTAAATAATGTCATGCAATTAATGTTAAAATATTGTTTAAAATTAGAAATATAATATTTTACATAAATGAACTAATTTGTATTCTCCAAACATTTTTATGAAAAAACTAACACATTATTAAATTGTGTTGTTAAATAATTTAGTTAAAGAAATATCTGTTAATAAATTCTAAAATATTAGTTCTCATAAAAGAGTATAATAATTATTTTGCTAAAAATATTAATTGAAAATGATGTTAGAGAATGTATAAAATAGTTACTGTTCATAACTAATAATGCTAATAAATTAGGAAATCTACTCACCAGATTCACTATCTGCTACAGCCGATGATCAGGTTGTTCAAGTCTAGAGGTTCCGGAAAAGACGTTGGGGCCGTTGGTCTCTAGAGCTTGAAACAACTGCAGATGCTGCGTGCTTGAAATCTCGGTGTATTTATACTCAGTAAATGACGTCAATTGAACATGTGTCCGACCGCGTGCACACGTGTTAGGACCGCGTGGTGGTCAAGATCCAAACTCAAAGTACAGATGATGAAATATTGCATCAGCAAAATTAGACTTAGAAAATTTTCTCATATACAAAGAGTTCTCTGGTAGCAGAAGACACATCAGCTGTTGTAAAAATAATCAGCTGTTATGAAAAAAAAGCTATACAACAACAAGAAACCCTCTGGTTAATTTGTTAAACGGTTAGAACAAATTAATACTATATAAAATACAAAATATTACTATTATAATTCAAATTAATACTGTATACTGTGTAACAAGAAAAAAAAAATACACTTTAATTAAAGCACGTCTTTTTTCATAGAGTTTTCGAAAATATAAATATTAATTATTATATGAATATCATTTACTATATGTATGAAAACTATAATTCAAATACTCTTTATTGGATTAAATCAGGGGAAAAAAGACGTTGACTGGTTAAGAACAATCCTTCAATTAATTTTATTTAAACATATTATACCTTGTTTAGCTCAGGTGAACGATTTTAGAGGTTTTAAAATAAATAGAGTATTAGGCTAGCAGAAGTGAAGAGAAACCGTAATTGTTGCCAAGAAAAGCGGGCTGATAAAGCGCGCGCCGGCTGACACTAGGGTCATGCGATATGATAGCGCGCTCATGATATCAACGGCCGAGTTCAGAAATCTTACCAAGTTCTGTTCTCCTAATACTTGACGATCGTTTTAACGTATTTATTCGCAACCGAAAAGGATATAAAAGGATAACGAATTAAAATAATATTACTGTAACACCCGACACGTTTGTATTTAATATAGAAATAATTTTTAATAATCGTATATGTATTTATTATAGTATAATGTAATAAATCGTGTGAGTTGGCAGCACTGACATATATTTTTTCTACAATTAATAGTGCGAGTTGGTAACACTGTTGTGGAAAAAACACAGTTAGTACATTTTAAGAAAAACATTATTTTTTTTGTGCATCTTTCACCATATGGCACCACATCAGCTGATGAAAGAGCGCGAAAACGGCGTGACGTCACACCAAAACAACACTGACCTAGCCCAACTGACCTTCAAGGTCACCACGTGGCTGATAACAGTTGTAAACAATAGTAAACTTGACCTCAAGGTCAACACGTGGCTGATAACAGATTAGCGGTGACCTTTGACCCTGTCCTGGTAGCGGTCTGGCGTGACGTCACACTGTCCTAGGACGTACATACTATACTACTATATATATGTTTGAAGTTTATGCGCTGCCAAACCGTCCAACCGATCACCATGAAACTTTAGGATGTTGTCCTGTATACTCCCGAGATGGTTTCTGTGAAGTGTGATGCAGATCCGTCCACAGGGTTCCGCCCCACGGGCTCCTGAAGATCCCATGTTATTCAAATGGAGAATCTGAATTGTTTACAAAAAACATATGACTGTGTGGTTTAATGTAGTTTCACATGCCATAAGCAGATTGAAGTTCTCACAACAACAGTACTGTATATGTTTTGATTTATTGTAGTTCTACATTTCACCTTGAGAGTGTAGCACACACTAATTTTACTTGATCAGGTGATCTGTATTTGGTGTTAACTTTTTTTCCTCGGTAATTAAAACATGTGGTAAAATAAGAAGACCAAAAATATTGTTTACCCTCTTGCACTCATTTAATAAAAAATGGGTTTTTTCTATAATTCTTTTTATTGCTTTATTTTGGTATGTCAATGAAAAATGAAAGGCGAGACAACGTCCGCCGGGTCAGCTAGTAATCTATATTTATAAAAGAGGATGTTTGTATATATATTTGAAGTTTATGCGCTGCCAAACCATCCAACCGATCGCCATGAAACTTTAGGATGTTGTCCTATATACTCCCGAGATGGTTTCTGTGAAGTTTGATGCAGATCCGTCCACAGGGTTCCGCCCCACGGGCTCCTAAAGATCCCATGTTATTCAAATGGAGAATCTGAATTGTTTACAAAAAACATATGACTGTGTGGTTTAATGTAGTTTCACATGCCATAAGAAGATTGAAGTTCTCACAACAACAGTACTGTATATGTTTTGATTTATTGTAGTTCTACATTTCACCTTGAGAGTGTAGCACACACTAATTTTACTTGATCAGGTGATCTGTATTTGGTGTTAACTTTTTTTCCTCGGTAATTAAAACATGTGGTAAAATAAGAAGACCAAAAATATTGTTTACCCTCTTGCACTCATTTAATAAAAAATGGGTTTTTTCTATAATTCTTTTTATTGCTTTATTTTGGTATGTCAATGAAAAATGAAAGGCGAGACAACGTCCGCCGGGTCAGCTAGTAATCTATATTTATAAAAGAGGATGTTTGTATATATATTTGAAGTTTATGCGCTGCCAAACCATCCAACCGATCGCCATGAAACTTTAGGATGTTGTCCTATATACTCCCGAGATGGTTTCTGTGAAGTTTGATGCAGATCCGTCCACAGGGTTCCGCCCCACGGGCTCCTAAAGATCCCATGTTATTCAAATGGAGAATCTGAATTGTTTACAAAAAACATATGACTGTGTGGTTTAATGTAGTTTCACATGCCATAAGAAGATTGAAGTTCTCACAACAACAGTACTGTATATGTTTTGATTTATTGTAGTTCTACATTTCACCTTAAGAGTGTAGCACACACTACTTTTAATTGATCAGGTGATCTGTATTTGGTGTTAACCTTTTTTCCTCGGTAATTAAAACATGTGGTGAAACGTGAAAATAAAAAATAAATAATTATTTGTTTTGCAGTTTACTTTTTATGACATGCCTCCTAAAAAACGTAATATTGGTAGAAGAAGCAAAAATGCTCGATTTCTTTCAGCTATTAGGTTCTAAATCAAACTCAATATTATGACCGGCGAAGTGGGCGGGTACAGCTAGTCTATATTTATAAAAGAGGATGTTTGTATATATATATACAGGGTGTTCTAAAAATGTGGGGAAATATTTTGGGATATGGTATAACAAGTAAAAATAAACAAAAAAGTTCCTCTAACACTATGGTCTATCTCGCTTCGTTTAGCGTCTGTTTGTGTTTTTTATAAAAAAAAGCATAACTCAAAGACGGTTTGAGCTACAGCGTTCTAATTTTACATAGTTGTATGTCTCATTAAAACCTAAATTTATGCTAAAATAAAAAAATATCACCAATATTTTCAAAATGGAAGCCTTTTTAATATTTTAAAGCGAAATGTCATGGAAACTGACTAGAGGATAAAAACTATGAAGAAACATAAAAAATAGCTCATGAAAAGACAAACATTTTAAGAACTCATTTTTTACAAACGGTTCATAAATAATGCAATTAATACATTTTTTCTATAGGCATTTGTGTAATTTCAAAATACATCAGTTAAGAACAAATAAAAATAGCCGCAATTGTTTTAATAAATATTTCATATGTCGTGATATAACATTATTAGCTAAAACTTAGAGTAGTTGTTCAATGTTCGTTCAATGTTCCTTCCATTTTCCTGAACACAGCACACAATCCGTTTTAACATGGAGCCCCTTACACGTTCAAAAATGCCTGGATTGGCTCTCACTTGCTGAAAACCTGCTCTTATCCTATCGCTCAACTCTTCCACAGTGTTTACTGGTCTGGCATAAACAATACTCTTCAAGTGTCCCCATAAGTAAAAATCCAAAGGGTTTAAATCAGGTGACCGTGGAGGCCAAGCAACAGGACCACCACGTACAATCCACTGTTCACCGAATGTATTGTTCAAGTGTCTCCTTACATTTAATGAGAAATATGCTGGCACACCATCGTGCATAAATCACAGTATTTCTCGCTGTTCCAAAGGAGTATTATCTAATAGTTCAGGTAATGTATTTACAAGAAAATCTAAGTATGATTGTCCATTAAGTCGGCCGGGCAAAAAGACGGGCCCAAATAGCTTGTCTTTAAAGATGCCTCCCCATACATTCAAAGAAAACCTGTGTTGGTTATCTGAAGATTGAAAAGCGTGTGGGTTTTCTTCCACCCAGACGTGTCTGTTGTGAAAATTATTAATCCCATTTCTAGTAAATGAAGCCTCATCCGTAAAAAGAATGTTACTTATAAACAAAGGTTTTTCAGCTTGCTGATTACTAATCCATCTACATAGATTTGTTCTCGCTTCAAAATCACACGGTAAAAGAGCTTGAACTCGCTGCAAGTGGTAGGGGTATAAAAGTTGGTCATGTAATATTCGCCATACCAAAGCGTGAGTATGAATTCCATGTTGTTGAGCAATTCTTCTACATGATGACTGTGGATTTTCCTCTACATTTTCTAATACCATCTCTTCAACTTCTGGAGTGCGCACAGACATAGGACGTCCACTTGGACGATTAATTGGTTTGAAGTTACCATGCTCAGACAGACGTTGGTGGATTTTTGAAAACAACTTTCTTTCAGGATGCCTTCTGTTCGGATATGTTTCAGCATAAAGTTGACTTGCCCTAAGTGCTGATCCATTCGCTTTACCATAAATAAAATGCATATCTCCATTTCACTATTTGAATACACAACTGTTATGTTCAAATATGTAAAGATTCGTTAAATGTAATGAAGCAATGTTATTAAAAGAAATAAAAAGCATTGACATAACCCTTATTGTTTAATTGTTAAGATTAATAGCTTACTGTTAAGGTTAATAG